>JBAHVQ010181220.1:0-16313 GCA_036872915.1 Nanipora kamurai
GCCAAAAAACAAGACAGAATGTTTAAATGGTAATATTTCGAATTTATTACAAATTCATCATCAGACCAAGTGGTCTGTTTTGTTTTATACTTTTTAAAATCATCGGCTGGCTATGGTTTTTATACCTCACATTAGTGACAGAAATGTGATATCAAATTATATTTAAGGTGGCTCCCTACAGTTTATGTTTACAGGATGCAATTAATATGGTCTCCATTTATGGGCATTTCTACCTTTTAGGTAGTTGTAAGTTCGGTACAAAGCGTATCTAACACTAGAAGAAGCATGATAAACATGAGGTATTTCTCGAATTGCGCAATTTTCGTTTGTTAAGATGGTAATAATAACGTTGGAACATCGGAATATTTTCACGATTATCACATTTAAGACATGTTATCGTCGGATTTCTTCGGTGAATTTTTCTGAAAATTGATACAAGGTTAGATATTCCACTAAAGAATACAGTATCAAAATATCAGGGTAGGTTGTCAAGTTAGATTTTTTTGCAATAAACTTACTGGATTTAAATTAATTCTGTCTTCTGAATGAATTATGTTGTTGAGCTTACTCTGTTTGCTTAATTACCAAGTTTAAAAAGAAATCCACCGAAGCAAACATCCAAGAATTCTCATTTGTAGCGACGCGGTCGATGTTGTAGTGATAGGATAACGATTCAACAAGATCGCAATCTACGCATGCGTGTCCAGCCATATTTAGTTACCAGTCTCCGATTAAAAATTACTCTAGGGCGCCTTCTTGAGCAATTATGCAAATTTTATCTGACGTCATCAACTACCGCATCACATCTGGCCTAAAATCCAGAATGGCGGCCATTAGTTACAAGATTGGTCCCTTGGGCATCATTTGACGTCATGGTCATTGAAATAAGCGAATCTGTCGATTCATATTGATATTTATCATCTACCCTATATAATATCTGATTCAAATCAGTATTTGAAATGGATCAAGTAAAATGAATGGCTGAAGAATGATATCATTAAAACGAAATTATTTCTTCAAATATGTTAGCATTGGCACAACATCAGTTTCAGATTGTTTGCTTTTCAAAAAACTAGTCTCCTAAGAACAACGGTTGGTATAATTCAGTTGACGAGGCTATGAAAAATAAATGTTTTAATTTATGGTGTAATTTGGCGTTACTTTTTCACTTTTTTTTAATTTATGGTGTAATATGGCGTTACTTTTTCACTTCTTTTTCCTTGCAATCTCGTAGCCAGAACTTGGATTCCTTAACCCCTTCACTGCCACTGATGACTTTTATTATTTTCCTCTGGCTAGCAACAGATGAATTTACTCATCAAGGGGAGAAGTCTGCCAGTGAAAGTGTTAAAGAATGTAGGCTGTGGAGACGAGATTGTTTTTCTTGTTGATCCAATTCTCTGACCCAAACCCCTCAAGTCCATACAGGTAGGTGAGTCTGAGTTTGTTGGGGGCACTTGATTTATTGCCGATCTTTAGTTGTTGCTACAATTTAGTTGTTGTTAATTGACATTGCTTTTAAAAAGATAATTTTTTTCACGTTCTGATTAAAAACTTAAATTTTAGGCTTTTCAACTATCTCTTAAAACTCGTCAACCTTGTAGGAATTCTCAAGCTGTATGATGGATTTGAGGGCGAGGGATTGCTGTGTATATGTATTTCTAATGAGGTAACTGCACGTGACCGGGAATCAAATCCTAGTCACGGAGGTCAAAGAGTCGTGCGTAATAACTGTACCACCAGCACCCACATTAGGCGACGTGGACTAAGAAGTCACGTGACATCAACACTACTTAAACACTGAACAGAAAGTCTGCTCATGTGGGAGCTTGGTAAATGTCAGAACGACTAGGGGACGTTCGTCAAGCTCATTTACTAAGAAAAACGATTTCTGAGCACTAGATGGGAATCGAACTCGCAACCTTCTGATGGCCGGTGAGACGCTCTAACCATTGAGCCACTACGACTCAAATGGCGAGTTAGGCTGCAGGTTCGTCATATGTACTGCCTAAGCGAAAGTCACGATATGATAATAATGATCGAATACTTAAACACTGAACAGAAAGTCTGGCTCATGTGGGAGCTTGGTAAGTGTCAGAATACTACGCCATCTGAGACGTAGTGGCTCAATGGTTAGAGCGTCTCACCGGTCATCAGAAGGTTGCGGGTTCGATTCCCGTCTAGGGCTCAGAAATCGATTTTCTGAGTAAATGAGCTTGACGAACTTCCTGTAGTCGTTCTGACATCAACACTATTAAAAATGCATGTATGGAATTGAAGACTAATGCATACAAGGAGATGATTTAAGTGAAGCTATGAAGCACTGGTTTTCAAAATTTGGCATTAGCTATTTAGCTTGCTGAAATGGATTAAATATTTAGGCCTGAGTGCCACAGGCCAAAATGCATTGCTTTGAGCATTAAAAGAAAACACCCTTTAAATACAGATTTTTCGCTCAAACCACAAGAAACAGGTAACGATACTTTTTATTGTCGTTTGTGACAATTTTTTTTCTCAAATCCTTGATGTTTAGTAACGTAAAAGCGCGTTTCTTATACTTAAGCGGGGACTTATACCTACGGGTGACAAAAGGTGAACGTGAACAGTGGTGTAGTAATATAGTCGGGTGGAGAATGAACATAGTCCAGAAATGCTGAACGTGATATGTCTGTGATGAAACTGCGCATGCTTCTCAAGTTTATTAACTCAGGAAAGTTATCTGAGCCCCGGACGGGGGAATCGAGCACGTAACCTTCTGATCGCCGGTGAGATGTTCCAACCATTGAGCTACATGGGCTCAGATAGTAGAGCAAAGATTACTACTTGCTACGAACCAGTACAAATAAACTTGAGGAGCATGCGCAATTTCATTAACATACGCCAATCTACTACATGCTGATATCATTTATTTAGTGTGTTCTACATGATTTGTCGAGACTGTAGTTAGCAGTACACATGTCAAATACGAACCAGTACAAATAGTAACCTTCATTGTACCATCTGAGTCCCATATAGCTCAATGGTTAGACCATCTTACCGACAATCAGAAGGTTACGGTTTCGATTCCCATCAGGGACTCAGAAAACTTTCCCGAATTAATAAGTTGTGGAGCATTAGCAATTTCATCTATATACACCAAGCTACCACATGCCGCACAACGGCCAATTGCATATATGTCTGCCATCACTCTATTGTAGTTTAGATAATACATGAAAGTTAGGACAATATTAAACGATAAATTCACATGTGAATTTATCATTTCATATTACCCTGAGGATGATTCTGAAATTGAAGTTAGGACAACATTCTCCAAATTGCTTGGAGTAAAGTGCGTCTATCATTAATAATTACTTTAAATAGCGCTGAATACAACGAATGTGGAATAGATATTAAGGTGCTCCTTGGATGATTCTCGGATTTCTACCGGTTGGAACCAAAATTACCTCTCATCACAAATAATGCCACAAATATTTTTCAAACGGCCAAAATCAATTTGCCCAGCTGATGAATTTTTTGCCAACCAAAAGAATTTGTAAAAAGGCCAAATTCGGGATATTTGGCCCAGTGGTGATTGCTCGTTACCAGGCCTGCAGCGCCACACTGAGACATAAACATACAGGCCTCGACCAATTCTTCCACCGTCAGCTATTTACATTTGTGAGGGTAATCTTAAAATGAATGCAATTATTGCTCTTTGTCATTTTTGTGAGTTTCACGGTCCCAGTGTGCTATTTTGTACTCAAGTAAGTGTATTATTCTTTTTTTTTTTCTGTAATATCTTGATGTTTCTAGCCTCGTATTGGTAGGGACTAGAAAATTGTAGTGCAATTGTATTAGGACACGACTGACAATTTTAAGTAATTTACCTTGGATCAAATGTTGTTATAAATGGACATGCTTTAAGCTTTCTGTTGATTTTTACTACTGAAAGATAATAACGATGTTGAATATATTCTGATTGCGCTGTTCGGGAGCAAATCACGTGAGGGAATTGATGCCTATTTTACATGGCCACAATCCAATGGACCCCTTGCATCTACAGTCTACTCTGTTGGTAGCAGTCAAACGACTTGTCGATAAAATCATCTCCAAAAATTATTCCGGCTGGTAGATGTCTGAACTTTGAAGTTGGCTGCCAACTGGGAAAATACTAGTGTAAGGGTCTGTTAGAATTATTTACAGTATTCGCAAAAATATTTTCAAAGGTTATTTCTTGATGGGTTGGATTGCATTACTTCTTTTTGCTTGATATGACCAGTGGGCTACTTTTGTTTGGGATGAGTTTCATGTTGAAAATCAAGAATGTAGGGTTGTCAGTACATCATCTGTGCTATAAAGTTCTATTGTCAAATATATATATTGTAACTGTAGTTTTGCCGAGTAATTAGAAGTATACAGGTATATAATTAAGAAAAATTTTGCAGTAATATTAGTAATATCTAATTAAAAAGTTGCCCAAAATCATTTACAAAAGCATTTATCATATATAGGTATATAATTACAACTAACTACAAGTAATAAATCTTGAGCTTGTTTATATTCATAAATTATTTCAACATTTAAATTTACTAAATTCAAAATTCTTAATTAAGTTCATTTTCAAATATATTATTTTTGGAAATTATTATTTTTGGAAACTGTAAACAAATGCCAACAAAAGTTTGCAATATTTTGGGCCTTTAGTGTAGAATTTTCTAGCCTAAAAATTGGACCTAGTGGTTGGAAATGACTTGGCCATAAATTCACCAACTGGTATGCATAAAATAATTATTTCAAACTGTCATAAGCAAAATTCCACTTCTTAAAAAGTGCCACTAGGGGAAATTTATCCCTATTGCCTCCCCCTACTTATGCCATTGGCAATGCTTTAAACTAAATATTTTATACAAGATTTCATGATAACATACTGTAATGATGACATTTTGTAGGCTTTTCATTGTACTGATCATGATCCAATTGATGGTTGTAAAGTCTTTCCAAAGGATGGTGGCTTGCTGTCACGAAGGTAAATATAGCATAATATATATATACAATGGCCTATATATAAAGTAGTATGATTGATAAGACTTATAATTGATTGTGGATAAAATTCTAATAGCAAGAAAGTGCAGTTTTCTGGGGGTTAATGCCCTCAGAAAAGCTGAACAAAAGTCAGCCTGAGAATAAGGGTCCTCATCATTATGGACCTTGCTCCTTTGTCCTGGCCAGGCTTCTCTAAGGTAAAGTGCCAGGGGGGTGAAGATCAGCCTTTTTATGTATAGTTCTTAGGAACACCATCAACCTAGGATTTTGATTAACAGAGGCAGTAAATTGCTTACAGCAGTGGCAGTTGTTGCACTGATTCTAGCACTGCACCAGGGGTAAAATTTCACTGAGGCCATGGCCAGCAGTGAATGGAAAATGGTTGCCAGTTATAAGACAATCTAAGGTCATTTTTAGCGACGGTACATGAGTCAACGAACTCTCACGACATGTCCCCTAATCATTAGAAATTATTGCCCAGCAGATAATTTTTACTGTTGATTGCATGAACGACTGCACTGCAAGTTGTAGTTTGAGACTATTGTTCAATTATTGCACATTTTGAGGACATGGCATCACAAGAGTGACCAGACATCAGACCTGATGAGGTCCTTCAATTGAAAGGATATTCAAAGGGACTTAAAGCTTTCTTATACCAGTGTAACTTGTACATTGATGTATTGGACGTGGGTCTACCTTAACCTTTTAGACCACTAGCAAACATGTGCTAGTGGATTTCACTCTTGCTAGTAAAAAGTACAAAGTCACTTACAAAATTTGAAATCCTTATGTATAATCATAGACACTATTAATATTAGAGCCTAATAACATCAATTTTATTTGAGCATGCAGTAGTATCACAAACATTACCCTTCATCCTGCTGCAATACAATTCCTAAATAAAGTGCACATGGCGACTTAAATAGTGACATGTAGTGGGCTACTAGGGCATGTTTTAGTATTGATTTCATGCATATTTCTCAATGAAACCACTGACTGTAATGAACAGTTTGTACAGTTCTTCAATTGTCAGAGGCTCAGGCCACATATAACATGCCACGAAAAGTCACATTTCTGAAACTTTGAATTGTTCAATTTACCCGACTGAAGTCCATACTCGCAAACGTTTGCTGGTGAAATGTTTTTATACTTGCTAAGGCTAAAAGTCTACTCGCATTTTGCGAGTTTGCAAGCGACAAGTTTGAGGCTTAGTATTGGACGAGATTTCAAAAATGTCGCTCATCTTTCAGTTGGACGATACTGTGCTATATAGTGTAGCTGACCAGATGGACTTGGCCATAGCTGCATGGTATGGACCAAAACTGCGAATGGAAGCAAACGAGTTTGACGTGGACGAGCTCCTGCCGGAATGAGTGAAATTAAAGCGCTACGTAAAGCGACACTGGCAACCAAGATTCAGTGACCAAGGTGGGACATTACTACTTCGGTGCACGATGTTTTAAACAAAGGGCAACTCAACCAGTTAATTCGCCAATATCATGGACATTTTGCAGATTCTCGTGCCTCCCGTAGGCAGCGCCCATGTCGAACGTTGCTTTTCATTGCTCAGATGTATCCTAGGTGACTGGTGACTTTCACTTGGTACTGAACCTGTAGGAGAATTGATGCGCGTGTGTACTGATGGACCTCCCCCCTCACGATTGTGACTCTCAATCAGCGGTTGCACATTGGTTAAATTCCAGCGCCCGTCTCCGTCGCACAAACATTAAACCATATGGCCCCGAAACTCAAAGAAACGTAAACCTGTGACTGCAGTTAAGCCTTCCAGAAGCGCGAATGACAGCGAACTCCCTGAGATACATTTGCTTTCTGAGGGTAAGTCCACACGTATGCGTTTTTAAATCTATTCGTTTTCATTAAACTAAAAACATATCAAAAATTTTGCGTCCACACGAGCGTTTTTGGATCGTATTGGCCCGTCCACACGACAACGCCAGAATGCAATAAACAGTGCTGGGTCACCGCTATATAATTTTCATTTATTACCGCGACATAAAAAGTACTCACACAGACAAGCATTGCTTCAATAAAGCGGATTTATTTCTAGGTTGTATGCGGTATTACATATCAGTAATTATCCGAAAGAAAATCATCTATATACTGCACATTAAAAATAACCATGTTCTATCGTTTCCAGTCATTAACTCCAACCAGTCATGATAAAGTCGTCCTCTGCTTAGGTGGCCTGGAGGCAACACCGTTTTCAAAAGTCTCCGTTTTCGCCCGCGAAAGTCTCAGAAGGGATACAAATACTTTGGTATTCTTGAGGCTGACGCAATTAAGAGTGATGAGATGAAGGAAAGGGTCACCAAGGAATACTTCATGAGAGTAAAAAAGATATTGAGGTCCAAGCTCAATGCAGGAAATACCATATCGGCAAAATTCAAGAGCGATCTCTGTCGTGGGGTACACGGCAGGAATTTTGGCTTGGAGAAAAAATTAATTGGAAGAAATGGACAAAAGGACCAGGAAGATGCTTACAATATACAGGGGGTTTCACTAAAAAGATGTGGACAGACCTTGCGTACAAAGGAAATTTGGAGGTAAGGGAATGATCAGTATTGAAGACTGTGTGAACATAGAAATTGGAAATCTGAAAAAATATGTGAATGATCGTCAAGAGCCATTGGTCAAGGAGGTAAAAGAGGAAGAAATGCTGGGAGAAGGAAAGGAAAAGAACAAGACTCAGCAAGAACGAATGACAAAGTATAAGAAAAAAACCACTGCATGGACAGTTTTTCACGAATACTGAAGATGTAAGGCATGAGAGTTGTTGGGATTGGGTCAGAAAAGGGTACTTGAAGAAAGTGAGACTGAGGAGATGATTATGGCTGCCCAGGACCAGTGTCTCAGAACAAGATATATCAGAAAGAATATAGACAACGAGGATGTCTCTGAGAAGTGCAGGGTTTGTGGTGTGTCAGATGAAACCGAGTCACATATAATTTCTGAATGTGAAGGTCTTGCTGAGAGACAGTACGAGGAATGGACACATGACAAAGTAGCACAGATCATACATTGGAAATTGTGCAAGAAATTTAAATTTCATACAGCAGAAATTGGGTATGACCACAAGATTGAGAAGGTACTTGAAAATGAGCATGTGAAAATACTGTGGGATTTCAACATACAGACTGACAAGGAAATTGAAATCTCCAAACCTGACATATTGGTGTTCAACAAGCATGAAAAGAGATGTTGGATAATCGATGTTGCGTGTCCGTTTGATGTAAGAGTAAAAGAGGAAGAAAAGAACAAGATCGACATTTACCAGCCCTTAAAGTAAGAAGTTTTGCGGATGTGGCAATGCAAGCATGTGGAGGTGATACCGATTATCATTGGTGCACTTGGAACCGTGAGAAGTTCTCTGAGGAGTTGGTTGGAAAAAATAGAGATGAAGGACGAATTTAGCAACATGCAAAAGGCTTGTTTATTGGGGACAGCAAGCATACTGAGATACGTGCTAAATATCTGAGGTCAAGAGAATTGACGTGATATTTTACAGAGAAATACCGGCAAAATAAACAACAAAGATATCCCGTGATGAGGAGAAATAACAATAACAATAACAATAATAATAACAATAACAATAACAATAACAATAATAATAATAAAAAAGGATACACTGACCCAGGCTGATTACCCCAGTGACAGTGATTAATAACAAAACACCTTGATTATGTTGTATGGAACTTTAACAAATGCTGTTAATATGTAGTTAAGTATGGTTAAATGTACCACAACTGCTGTATTAATTTGTATGTTTTATAATGTTTTATTAATTTGGTTACGATATGTTGCATTATACAGTAAAGTTTAGGATTTTTGCTAAATGGATGTTCTTTACCGTATATGCAGGTGAGTGGGAAAAAAATGGCTTTGCTTAACAAAAATGGCTTTGCTTAACAAAAATGGCTTAGAGTTGATAGACTTGCCTAGGCTATTACTGGCCCTGGATAGGAAAAACTAAAATTTGACCCCTGCATACTAAACGTATTTCTTATCTGCGTAACCTAACTGTTGTTATAATTCCATGAGGTTTGAATTTACAACACTCCGAGTGGTTGGTTAATCAGTCCATCGGTCAATCGATTGGTTGGCCAGTCATTTATTTGTTCACCTTGTTGGTTTGTTCGTTGGTTCGTCCGCCCGTTTTTCCTTCGTTCGTTTGTCCATTCTCTACAAGTTAGATTCCACTTGGGCATTCCACCTGGGCTTTCTTAGTGCAAAAATCCAGCTTTTAATAGTTGTTTCCAAAGTTATTTCCGTAAAAAGTAAAGAAAGTTTTGAAAAGCTTTTTTAGCGACGTATATCGGTTGTATCACGACAACGGATCCTAGAGAAAGGTAAAATAGTGAATTAACACGTAAGCACAATCATATTAAACGAAGGCCAAAAAGTGGTTTGTCCATAAATACCTTCCTGAATGCAATCGTTGCCATTGATTTTCCGTGTAGAAAATGCTCCGTTGATAGATAAGAATTTGGCAGCCTCTTCATTTTCCGTAATCCATACACGTTCCCACAAAACCTGACACGCCATTTGTTACGACAATTTTCTGTCTTCTAAGCTTAAACAATCTCTTAGCGAAGATACTTCTTCAATCCCTTTCTCTATAAATTAATTTGAATTTTGTTTTTTTACCGGATATCTGGCCACCTTCCATCCTGCTGCCTTATTTTTTAAGCGTTCGCCTTTTAGGAGCTGCAAGTTTTTCACACCTTATGCTTCCCGTGGGCATAACTTTGGAAGGATTTTAGCCAACTTCTCGAAATTTGGCAGAGAAGGAAATGGGAAATTGCTCTCCCGCTGTTCTCCTGGAGAGAAGCCAAAACCTTAGTCGGTTATAACCACCCCACCCGTCCCTATGGCTCTGCTTGCAGTGTTTCACGCACAGACATAAGTCATTTCCGATTCAGCCATTTGGTACTGCTGTCCCTGAGCAATGGTTTAAGGTGCTCAGACATATTTAGGTTTGCGGACGTGTTGCGAAGGTTACATTGAACATAATTACTCAATGGTTTCATGCAGATTTGAGAACCAACTTGGCACAGGTTGCGCATAGCAAGAAATTTCTCCAGGAAAGGATTTTAGAGTCGAATTTCACCTGTATGGTGGAGGTTATTGTCAGATATCACTTGTATGGCGGGGGTTTATAGTCAAATATCACCTGTATGGTACGGGTTATTGTGAAATATCACCTTTATGGTAGGGGTTACTGTCAAATATCAGCTGTATGGGGAGGTTTACGGTTAAATATCACCTTTTATTTTAAGGTTGTTTGGGCTTTGTGGCGCAGTTTTTTGACGTCATCATGACGCCATCGAACAAGTAAAAATATAATTTAGGATATTTTTACGTGACATTATTTCTCTAATTCTCCATCATTTTTAAAAATGCTGAAAATGTGCATGGGTACCGGGGTTGTTACGTCAAAAATGTCTCAAAAATTTTGATAACTTCGTCAAAATCCTTAAAGTGTCTATGAAATGAAAATTAAGTTTTTCTTATGAGGAAGAACTCTTAAAATTATAACCTATCATCATTTACACTCTTTTTACACCTCACTTCGTTCTTGAAATATTAAGATTTATCTGGTATGTAAATTACACCTTGCATACGTCATAGTGTATAATAGTTATTAAAAAATCACGCATATCTTTGAAATTATTAAATCATTAGAAACCTTGTCTGTTGTGAGGCAAGTACACCCACATACTCAGTTTCATCTTTATCAACTTCAACAATATTGTTAATTTTACAACAATTTGTTATGCAATGTGATGTATACAAGGTGTTATTTACATATCAGACAAATCTTAATATCTAAAGAACGAAGTGAGATATTTAAAAAGGGTAAAAGACGTTACGCTATAATTTCAAGAGTTCTTTCAGATAAGTCAAACATAATTTTCATTTCACAGACACTTTAATAACCACATGCATATGTTTTTAGCTCTCGGTAATAACTGTCGTCCAAATGACTTTCAAAAGTGTACAATCATTTTAACGGCAGAATCTTATAGCGTTGTCAGGTATTTCATGATATCAATTTGACGTTGCCATTTTACGTCACGAAAGGGAAAAACTTTGTATACATATGCTTCACTCTTACAATATCTTGACTTGACTATTCCTTATAAATCTATAACCCGTACCTGTACGTATAACTGTAGCATAGTAACTGAATCCGTCCGCATACCATTAACAAGTTACTTTATGTTTCGGTAACCTCGTTTTTGCTGTTAACTTTCTATACTTTTGTTGTAAATTGAAACTTTCTGTATCAATAATTAGATGTTCACTTTCTAATTATCGATACAGACTTCATTAAAAAGTAGTCTAATTTCAATATAGGTCTTCGCAGTCCAGTGCTAATGAATACTCCGCGGTATCTTCCAAGTCTTCACAGCCAAAGTCAACGCAGTGTGAGGTTCGTATTTTATATTGATGTTAGATTTTGTAATATACAAATTACAGTTAACGTTGATTGGCACGACGTATGTAAATATAATAAAGCGGAATTCGACCGCGAGGTCAAACTGAAGAGACAGTGCTGGTTTTGTGATTTGAAACTGTATTACAAGTAAATACAAAGAAGACTGAAATAGAATATTAAAATATTTTAGACTTTAGATACATGCTGCACACTTGTTTCAGTATCCATATATTATGTAGTACAGTACCATGTAACTGGGATACTTAATGTGTCCTCTTTCGAAACTTACAGTTACCATTGGTCATGACCGTCAACACTGCTACTTTTGAATAATACGACAGCTACAATGAATCCCTTGAAGGTTCAAATCCATATTAATCTTCCGTGTGTACAATTCGAACGTAGAACAATTTAACAAGAATTAATATAGATCCAGAAAACGTGTTGATTAGCGCCTCTTTAATAGTTGAAGATGTTCATTCTGAAGTGATTATCATTCAGTTGTTGGCATATTAACAATTTTCTAAGGTTTTTCATAAAAAAGGCCTAACTATTTTATTGTTAGACTCTTAGAAAATCTTGCTGATCAAACTGCAGAACGCCATGCACTGAGAATAAATAAATACCGTAAATAACCTTTAAAAGTATTAAACTCTGCAAGTTTTCTTGCGACTTGTCTCGCAATGTTGTTGCGATGCAAGTTGTACGAGAAATTGCCTGATGTAACATACCCCGGAATCATCAAGTCTCGCAACAATTTTGTTGCAGCAAACATTTCATGAAGTAGAATAAGTTCTAGTTTTCGCAACGATTGCAACAACGATTGCGGCAACGCCGCAACAGATTTTTGAAGCATTGCACAGTTTAACAACCCCCTTGCAACTTGAATCACAATGTTTTGTTTGATCAGACAATAAAAATATGCCTTCAAGCTTCGTCTCCAGTGCCTTCGTGTTCAGGGTCAGAGAATTGCGAGACAAGTTGGCAAAAACAGTGCAAAGTGTAACACCCCTACCCATTCAACAAATTCAGCCGTTGCGTAACAAGTTGCACGAAAAATTGCATAGAGTAACGCCGCCTTTACTCTGCCATGTGAGCTCTAGTGACTCAATGGTCAGAGTCTCGCTAGCATTGAGAAGGTTGCGGGTTCGAGTCCTGTCTGGACCTTCATATTTTTCTGAATACTTGCCGTTCCACAGTTTGATCAGCAAGATTTTCTAGGAGTTTAGTAGTGTCAAACTGTAATTTCAAAATACAAATTGTTTGATTTTTTCTAGGCATGTCGCTCGTTGCCAGCAGATCACCCAGGTTTCTTGAGTGTAGATGAACAAGCTCACGTGTCTTACACAAGTAGCCGGAACCCGGCTCATCAAGATATATACAGTGTGGTTCGGCAAGCGTGTGTCAGGAGGTACATGTGCAGTATTTTGCGTGAATTTTGTGAATAAGATCTAGGCTATATCAGTACTGTACAGACTGAAAAGCTAGTACATGACGAAATCCGTTTGGAGGAAGAATATTAACCGACACGAGAAGTGCAGAACCAGTTGTATGAAACAGACGGCGTGAAACGCCATGCGAAAGTCAAAATCGGAAGTCGAAGCGCTATCGATATTTTGAACAGCAAACCTAAATTTTACCCACTAAATACCCTAATATGAGATTGATAATGCTCTATTTTTATTTCTTTTTCCTGTAGTTTCTAGCCGTTCTCGGAATAGTGACTATCTCTATTATTACTTCGGTGGAGAAACTTTATCGTACGTAAATTGGCTGTCGAATTTACAGTCCCCCGCACCCCACCACTCTTCGCATGATGCGAGGACTGACGGCCAAAGCGGGCCAGGGTACTGATCTTGATTCCCAGGCGTTGGCCTGCATTGCAGGCTAGACCTGCGTGAAGTCTATTTACACCGAAGGCGGCAAAATTTCGCAGCTCGTAGCTACGTGTATATATACAGAAAATGAAAGAACTGAGTTCTGGTCACATTTTGTCTGTTAAAAATTTGTGTTTGCTTATTATTTAGAGATAGCTTTTTAGAAATGTTATGAAAGGACTTTTTTCCTAATATTATGAGCGGCCTCACTAAGAGGCCTGTAAGGGAACAAGTTCAGGTTAGGTTTTAGGCAACATTTTGAGACAAAATATACCTCAGCAACGTTTCATTACAGCAACCTTTTTGCAAGAAGCTAGGTAGAACGTTCTGATCACAACTTAAGCAACAAAGAGGCTACAAAACTGGCTGTCTTGGCCAATTACCAATGTATTCACAAAGAAGGAAGCGTTTGGCGATTCTTATTGAAGGTCTAGTTAAATTTAAGATTTAGTTGTTTTATAAAGCACTCGAACAAGCACTCTTATCGGGCTCTGATAGTCTTTGTTTATGGTCTGTTCTACTTTTTTTGACACTTAATAATATTTCGTTTTCTTCTAATCATGAGCACCGCATCAGAGAGTTTGTATGAGGAGCTTTTATTTCCTTGACAACCTATAATGTACTTGTGGCTTTGCTGTGATTTAAACGCTCTGTTAGCTATTTCCCTGCGTGCACTATTGGCGTTACGAATGCACTATGTGCAACGCTATTTTTTCTTTTCTTCCGCAACATTTTTTCTTAATGGAAATGATTTACTAAAAAGACCACTGTTGATGTCTATATTTTCATATTGTTTATGTTTTACCGATTTCCCCAAATACTGGTGTCATAGATGTAGAGGAAACTTGTCTAAAAATATTTAGGTATATTTTGAACTCGGGTGAAATTGAAAAGTTGGAAGTTAATGCTACTCCGAGTCAACTTGACCTTGTAGCTCAGCTGGTAGAGCGTCGGACTAGATCACCGAAGGTCGTTGGGTTCGATTCCCACCGTGGTCAGGTAGATTTTTCTACTTGATCATTTGGGTTTACAAAACTCGGAGTAGCATTAACTTCCAACTTTGTCTAAAAATGTTATTGCTGATTCACACAATCCTTGCCGAAATTCTTTGGGACAACTTCTCTTAAAAACCTCATCCTTCTCTCCCCCATCCAATGCTGGTTGGAAATATGAAATGCAAGAGAATTTTATGTCAGTATTAATTTCAAGCCGGGTCTCCCAGTGAATTTGGCCAGGACTGTAGGTATAAGCCTTATGCAATTCCGGGGACTGGTATCAAAGCTGGAAGCAAAGGTGTCTTCAAAAGGTGTCTTTATCTATACTGGATACCCTATCAGCTACTAAAGCTGTTCTCTGCAGAGATCCAGTAATGGTCATCCTTTGTGGGTCCAGTGTTACTACAGGAGGAAACCAGAGTATCTGGAGAACACTTGCGATGCATAGGTGAGTCAAACTGGACAAGACTCATCTCACATGTGACCAAGGTTTTTTTAGTCGGAAAACTCCACAGAGCCAAGAATCGAACCAGCACTCCAGCATTCACAACAAACTGGCCACAGCAAATGAAATCAAACCGTCACGATTGTGAAAAAACAATGCGCAATATTTCTGAGGGGAAAAATACTTTCTAGGTGTAAAAATAACGCTTACCTCTATGGAAAAAGAACAAGAAAGCGAATGCCAGCATAAAAGTGAACTGGAAAATTAACAAGAACGAAAGTAAACTGAAACTGATTAAAGGAAAGCAGAAAGGCTTCGTAAAGATCGAGAGCGAAAGCAACAAAAGCTTTTGAACGAGACCAGGGAGGAGACAAATTTGTTTGGCAAAGTGGCTGAAAGCCTATAAAAATGAAGTAAAATGAAGGTAGAATGAACGGTAGCCAACGTTTTCGTTCTTTAAAAAAATATATGTTTAGAAATAATGCCCCAAAATCCGGTGGTCAAAAATTACATACGATGTAATTGAAGAATTAAACAAGACTTACCTGGTAAGTTGAAGTTTGTTTGAGATTCTGCTGACTTGTCATGCCAGAACAAGGAGATCACACGAGATTGCGTAGCATGCCCAGGATAGCTCACACGAGATTTCATAGGCAGCGTTTGGGCCACTTTATTTGTTGCTTCTCTTACATTTGGGTGAAGCATATGAAAATATCAACTTTTTAGTAATATATATTATGTCTGCAACTAAGTCCTTACAATTAAAGTGAGGCCCTGGCGTCAAGCACTGTTTTTCCAAATGTGCCTTTATCTAGGACATTCCTGTTGTAGAATCTGTCAAAAATTCTTTTGTTAGGCCATCCAGCAACAGATAGAAATACTGTGAGACTTAAATTTTGTGACATCAATCCCTGCCTTTTCCGTTACAAGTTTGAGCCAGTGACTAATGGTCTCTCTTGACACAACCTTGTGTAGTTGACGATAACTAAGTAGCAATTGTTTTTGATTGTTTCGTATACCCTTGTTTTAGTAAGCTATATCTTGATTATAGACACGATACAGATTCTCTAATCCTCTTGGTCTGCGCTAAAAAAAGCGAGTTTTGGTGTGACCGTGGTCTTGTATGCTTGAGCTTATCAGCATTGAAAAAAAGTGCATTTTTCTTTATTTAAAGACATAAAATCTATTTCAAGTTTGGTCAGTGTATGAGTTATGTGCCCGGGAAGCAAAGCAAGAAGCAAGAAGCTTTTTGTTAGTTGCTCTATCGATAGTTTATCCGTTTTCCCCAAGTTACTCCGGTACCGGATAACCAGTCCAACATTCCAAGTTTCTGTATGTCGAGGCCAAGCTGGTCTGATCTCAAACCGCTGTGAAACCGCTGTGAAAGGGAGCAACTGTTGATATTGCTGAACGGGCAGAATTTATTTCACTGTATTATAAACAAATTCCCAACGAAGCCAGGTGAATAATCAGACATGGTTTTACGCTACTCTGGCTTGAAAAGTTTTGAACGT
>JBAHVQ010181231.1:0-11708 GCA_036872915.1 Nanipora kamurai
TTTTTCACGTATGTGTTAGCAATCATACCTAGTTTTATTATCGCCAATAAAAAAATTTGCCTGTAGGGGCACTTTAAGGCGTCTGGATTTTCTATTTTCAATTACGGCGATTCCTCAACCTTTCTAGCTTTTTACGTATCGTCAAACACTGCCTAGGCAACAATCAGATGTTTCGGAAAAGGAAGTATTTTAGTCCTTCGTCCCTACAGTACCGTTGAAAAAACAAATATCAAATCAACTTATGTAAGCAAAAACAATGATTCAAAAGGAAACACAAAAGCAATCAAATAATTAATAAATGATACTAAAAAATGCGTATTTTTTAACTAACCACAAACTAATCTTTTCGGGAGGATTCGTCCTAATAGTCAGGCGGTTGTGTGTAGAATTATCAGGGAATTGGGTTAAAAGCATGAAACTTGGCACAAATAAAGACTATTCTATCCTAATTAACCTCTGATACGATGCCACATGGAATTATTGTTCTGAGTGAAGTAAAGTACAAGATGCTTTTACCTTGTTACGTGGTTACACGTACAACATGATCATTCAGCTTGTTAGTAAAACCTGATTTTCTTGTTACACTTGCTGCTATTTTTAACAAAAAACATAACGCTCCGTACATATGTACTGTCATAAATGACAAAGAGTATAAAGTCGTTTGAATACGAAAGAAGTTGGGTAGATGCGCGAGACGATCGCTGAGTGTCTTCAACTTCTCTCGTGTTCAGATGTTCTGAAATGTTATTAATCATTAGATGAAATTTATGGAGAAAATTTTATTAATATATTTAATGTACTATCTTTTATTAATTTCATTTTATTTTTGTTGTTGTTGCTGTCAAATTTCTAAGTAGTATGACCTCCAAAAGTTCTGATACGTCCAAGACCAACTGGAGTCGATGCATTGTATGTCAGAGAAATAAAGATGAAGGATTGTAATGCCCAGCAGACTCAAAAAGACGTGATGTCGGTGCTGGTTATGAAACTATGGCAGGAAATATCCTTCAGTTTGAAAGACTGGAGTGCATGCCAATGAAGCTTAATATTTCTACACTGGATGAAGGTGATGGCATACGTAACACATTTTTAAATCGCAGAGCTAAGTGGCACAAAAGTTGCTATTCTGATTTCAACTCAACGAAGCTGAAAAGAGCCCAAAAACGACAGGCACCGCCTCCTGATTCATCAGTTAGCAGCAAGTATGCTCGTTCCTGTGACACTAGCGCTGCACAAACTGAGGACTTTGTGAAAAAATGCTTTATTTGTGATGAGCCTAGTAGCTGGAAGAAACTGTTCATATGGTTTCAACATTTAGTCTAGATGTCCGTGTTCGAAAATGTACGTTTACACTTCAAGACAAGAAACTCTTATCCAAGCTGAGTGCAGGTGACTATGTAGCCTTAGAAGAATGCTATCATGCTAGCTGTTTAGTTACACTCTAGAAAAAGACAAGTTCAGTACGTAACGAAGAAGCACAAGAATACATCATTCAGCTCGAAGGTATCGTACCGGCAGAACTGGTAACTTACATTGAAGAGGTTCGTGCAACTGGAACTGATAGAATACCTGCATTCAAATTGTCTGATCTAGCGAACATGTATGCATCTCGTATGAAGCAGCTTAGCGTTGATTTGGATACCCGTGTCCATACAAGGTTGAGGGAAAGAATTTTTTGCAAGATTCCTGGTCTTGAAGCCCCTTAAACAGGGAAGCAATACTCTGCTTCGTTTTAAAGACGATTTTAGGGCAGTGTTGACCAAAGCATTTAGAGATGATAATGATCAAGCTATTCATCTAACCAAAGCGTCAGAAATTATTCGTCGATATGCTGGCGTTAAAGAACACATTTCAAGGTTCTTTTGAATCCAACTGCCAGATTGACTCGGTACCAACATCGTTGCTGTCCTTGGTGAATATGATTCTGTATGGGCCAAGTATTCAATCTCAGGCAAACACTAATTTAAAGTCGCAAGCAGGTCTCACTATTTCCCAGCTAGTGCAGTACAACAGCTTCAAACGTCGGCGGGATGGAGAACCCAAGAAAGAGCGCCACAATAGGAGCCGAGATCCACCGCTTCCGATCTACGTTA
Organism: Nanipora kamurai; assembly: GCA_036872915.1. Classification (NCBI taxonomy): domain Eukaryota; kingdom Metazoa; phylum Cnidaria; class Anthozoa; order Scleralcyonacea; family Helioporidae; genus Nanipora; species Nanipora kamurai. The sequence goes on from JBAHVQ010181231.1 coordinate 2,094, forward strand.
GATTGATCCTTCATGGTAAAACACGCAGCCGCCATCTAGTTGACACAATGTTTGAGCTAGAATTGAGCACATCGTACGAGAGAGTGCTTGGAATTTCAACGGATTAGGGAAATTCTGTTTGCCATCAAGGTCAAGAAGAAAATGTTGTTTGCCCCACCAGAACTTCGTAAAGGCTTGTTTACTACAGCTGCGATCGACAACATTGATCAGAACTCTATAACAACAGCCGCTCGCGATTCATTTCATGGAACTGCTATATCAGTATTTCAACACCCTACTAATGAACAACCAGGAATCGAAAGAGCAAGAGATCCCGCTGAACAAATCAAGAGAAGTTCGAAGTCAGTCGCAGAATTGCCAGAATCGTTTACGGTAATCAATCCTTTGAAGTTTTGCATGGCGATAATTGCTATACTATGTATAGTTTGTGGAACACCACGTTTTATTTTAATGCTAAGCCTTCGACCTGTTGACTCGGGACTTCATCAGAGCGATTGCCAACGGCCCGTTGGCTCACGTCATATATACGAAGCAACTGTTAGAAATCACGCAAGACAGCATCACTCCACTTTTATTTAACTAAAACTAAAGACAACTGAGTACAAGGATTAACCAAAGAGAGCCTTCCATGTGCTGTTTAGTGGCTGTCCTTCCTGGCAAATCGTTGGATTTCTTGCTATTTCTATGGATTCTCTCATTGTCCGGCTGAAGTAGTGACTGTCGGTAGCTTGAAGCGAAGAGTCTTCTCATTTTATCTGATGGTCAAATTCCCACCCGTGTTTAGCTACAGCAGATTTTTCTAATTGCTCTTTTTCGCAACAAGATTTGTGCTCCTTTAGACGAATTGAGAGATTCCTTCCAGTTTCGCCAATGTACACAAGGCCACATTCCCATGGAATACGGTAAACTCCAGGTTTTGAGAAATCATCTATTGCATCCTTGTGTGAAAACAACACTTTATATAATTTGTGTTGACCGCTGTGGAGAACCTTCATACCAGCACGACAGAGAATTCGCTCAAATTTATGAGACGCTGGTCCTATGTACGGTAAATACACCGAAGGGCGCATCTTCATTATTAGTTGGCTTAGGTCTGGATGGAGCCATTGACGAGTCGATTAATTTCTTCGGAAAGCCATTCTTTGTTAAAACAGCTTTAAGGTGACCCATTTCACCTTGTAAACGCTCGTCGTCACAAATTGATCGTGCTCGATAAACAAGGGTCTTACACGCAGAGAATTTTATGCTAGGATGGTGAAATGATGTGTAGTGGAGGTATCTGTCGGCATGTGTAGGTTTGCGATACACAGTGTGACTCAGAGATTCATCAGCCTTAACCGTGAGAAGAATATCCCAAAACGCAATGGAGTTGTTCTCATCTTGTATTTCCATCGTGAATTGAATAAAAGCATGGATGGATGGATTTAAATTTACGAGCATTTAAAAGGTGAAATGGATCACCTAAAAGCTGTTTTAACAAAGAATGGCTTTCCGAAGAAATTAATCGATTCGTCAATGGCTCCATCCAGACCTAAGCCAACTAATAATAAAGATGCGCCTTCGGTGTGTTTACCGTACATAGGACCAGCGTCTCATAAATTTGAGCGAATTCTCTGTCGTGCTGGTATGAAGGTTTTCCACAGCGGTCAACACAAATTATATAAAGTGTTGTTTTCCCTCAAGAATGCAGTAGATGATTTCTCAAAACCTGGAGTTTACCGTATTCCGTGGGAATGTGGCCTTGTGTACATTGGCGAAACTGGAAGGAATCTCTCAATTCGTCTAAAGGAGAACAAATCTTGTGGCAAAAAAGGGCAACTACAAAAATCTGCTGTAGCTAAACACGCGCGGGAATTCGACCATCAGATAAAAAGAGAAGACTCTTCGCTTCTAGCTACTGACAGTCACTACTTCAGCCGGACAATGAGAGAATCCATAGAAATAGCAAGAAATCCAACGATTTGCCAGGAAGGACAGCCACTAAACAGCACATGGAAGGCTCTCTTTGGTTAATCCTTGTACTCAGTTGTCTTTAGTTTTAATTAATTAAAAGTGGAGCGTTGCTGTCTTGCGTGATTTCTAATAGTTGTTTCGTATATATGACGTGAGCCAAGGGACCGTTGGCAATTGCTCTGATGAAGTCCCGAGTCAACAGGTCGAAAGCTTAGCATTAAAATAAAACGTGGTGTTCCACAAACTTTACATAGTATATCGTATACGGTAGTTACGCCAGCTGACGCGCAAAACAAAACTCCAGCAGTTCCTGAGGCACAAAGCCGGATGCGGATGCGAGGAAATGGTGAGATATTTCGGAAGCTCAAGCTATTTCGGAAGAATTTGTTTGGTTAGAGAACGTGTGAAAGCCATTTTGTTAGAAAGAGGTGTTGAAAGTCAATGCGTCACATGGTCTGCCTACCATTCAGAAAAAACAACACAAGGCGGCACCACAAACACGTGTAAATCTACATTACTACCACTTTTCCCCGACCAAGCGAAATCTTTTGCAACCGTGAAGCGTGGCTGCTTCCTGTTTTCACGGCTTTTTATAGCCTGCCAAACGCGAGAAGTAACCTGGACGAATTTTTCGAACACAAAAACTGGGAACATCCCCCGTCACTGTCGAATCTAGGAAAACTATGTCTTACACACAAGAAGTCGGAACTGGCTGAGTGCCTTCAGTCTTACACTTCTCCACAAACCAAGATGCCTGACGGTGTTGATGCTATCGGTGTTGATGGTGCTGTTGTAGTTAACATGATAAAGCCATGATCAGAGAACAGGTTCGCCGACTATTATATTCTATCATTTCTACCTTACATCCAACCCCAGCTTCGCCACGCAAAGCGTGCTGACATCACGTGGGACGAGTACATCGAGACGAGCCTGAAATCAGCCAAAAGAGACAACCGGGGACAGGGTTCCAGACGGTGCGTACAGCTCAATAATCAAGTACCACGAAACTGTTCAACAACTCAGTGTAACAATTCATACGTTACGATGAAAACAAACGAGAGCTGTTTAGATTTCTTGCCCAATGTGTTGCCTCTATGAATGTCGAGAAACAAATTGCAACAACGTTAGGAAAGGACGTCCTTTGCTCTCCAACTCGAGAGGACGCATCAGCTCTCGCTCCTTGCACCCAAGAAGAAGCAGGTACAAGAATGATTTTGCATGCAGCAGATGCCATTCAGCACGGTTATCGCAAGATTGTTTTACGCACAGTTAACACTGGCGTCCTTGTATTAGCAATAGTTTTTGCTGGGTAGTTGCGGGACCATCTAGCACAGGTGTGGATGGCGCTCGGAACTGGCAAACACATGCGCTATGTTGCAGGTCATGACATAGCACGAAGTCTTGGTAATGAGATGTCCAAGTATTTACCATTTTTTCATGCGTTTCCAGACTGTGACACCGTGTCTAGCTTTGCGGGGAAAGGTAAGAAGACTGCCTTAGCTGAATGGAAGACGTACCCAGCGGTAACGGAGGCCTTCCTGGAACTGGTCGAGCAACCTACTCGGATTAGTGACGAGAATCTGGCACGTCTGGAGCGTTTTGTGGTCGTGATGTACGATAGAACCAGCACCAAGACCGGTGTGAATGATGCAAGGAAGCAGCTGTTCACTCAGCGAGGTAGAGCATTTGACACTATTCCACCCATAAAAGCGGCCTTACTGAAGCACGCTAAGAGAGCTGTTTGCCAAGCAGGGAATTTTTGGAGCCAAGCTCCAAGAAACAAAGCTGGCAGCCTATCTGAACAACATTGCCGGACATCGCAAAGTCATGTAATGAGTTGGTCCGATGCAAGTGCAAGAAAGGATGTACAGGAAACTTTTCCTGTATCAAAGCGGATCTGAAATGCTCAGCCCTGTGTAGCTATAGCGATAACTACAATAATTAGTAGCGATCATGACAGCATAACAACACAAATGAACAAACCGGGACGACCTGTAAACAGCTTTAGAGGTTAAAGTTAGTTGTAGGACAACGTTTAGGGACTCAATCTTGAATTCACTGCTTTTTATGAGCTGTATATGCTGTACTAGTAGTTATTTTTTTATTCAACTAAACAAGTCCTTATCTGATGTACATTATGGAAAAGGAAACAGCATTTCAAACATGAGTATTCCAGTTTGTTCGTTTATATTTCTGTCGCATACTAGGAGGCGTCGAAAACCTGCCTCCCCCTAGTAAGTTCTAATCTTTTGATATAATGGTATTTAAAAATCATCTTTCAAACTTCAGAGATTGTTAAAGTGATTCACGCTAAAAAAACCAACGAATTAAGGGTACTTCCCGTTAAGATGGAATCTCCTTCCGGTTCAACATGGCAGCCATTTTGAAAATTATTCTTAACTCCGAAAATAACTGATTTTTCGGCTGGCACCAGATCAAGAATTACAAAGGACAACCAACGGCTTCTTTGTGCTAAAGCTCTTGCTTTTAACCTAATGTGCACAATTAATGCGCGTAACCGCCTGACTATTAGGATTACAATAAAATCAAAATAGAAGAATAACAGTACGTAAATGTGCGTAAGATATTTCATACCTGAGGAATAAACACAGTGTAGATATTGATCCGCTGGTCGAAGTGTCTGAAATAATTTAATGGAATAAAAGGTAGACAATAAGTCAATGTCTATCTGTTCACTCTAAATCCATTTCTACCCTAAATTATTTCACCTTCATTCAAAATGTTAACGATAAGATTTATACTTAAAAACAGGTTCTAAATGGCGTAGCTGGAACGGAAGTATTTCTGAAGCTAAAAGTTGGTATGTTATAAATGGTTTAACTCAGTAGTTATCTGCTCTGATCACTGATGTTTAAGGCGTTAATACGTTTGCTGCGTTCAAAGTAGTACGAGAGTTGGGGTGTTACCCCGGGCAATTTCTCTTGCGATTTCTCAAGTATAAGACCAAGGAGGAGTCGGATATACTTTTGCATGAGTATCTGATTGTTAATAAAAACAATGAGACATAAGTTGCACAAAGCATGTTTCACTATGCAACTTGTCAAAATCCGTTGCAATATTGCCGCAATCATTATGAAAATAAAATTTGGTTTCATTTCGTGCAACGCTTGATGCAACAAAAATATTGCGAGACATGACCAAGTAACATAATGTAATCGTGTCGCAACAAAACTGCGAGGAAAGTTACAATATAAGTTGTATAACACCTCTTCTACCAGCTGTTTCTAATGATTTCATGACTTACATTGTTTTTTGAAGGGCTAATGTTTTGTTAACGAAGGCACTCATGTCAGATTACTTGTCATGGGCGAGATGAACTGGAATTACTGAACCTTTTCGTTCATGGACACAGTCTTGGAGATAACGAGTGAAGAAAACGAAACAATCTTTCATGCAGTAGAACTACTGAATAGCACCAACGTTATTACTAATTTACTTCTCTCAGCTTGACAGATTTACTTTACCCAATTCAGAGGAAAACTTCCGTGTACGAAAATCAATAATTTTAGTCAATAATTGCAATAAAATGCATCGAAATTTGAAATGAACTTCCGAATTGATGCTCAGCTGACTGACAATTGGGTGTGTACCTTATTTTTATGTTATTTTTTGCGTCCGCCGCCCTACACTTGTCGCCAACAGGAACTTTGAACTAAACTTTACCTGGGCAGTTTGGGAAGTGTAGTAGACTGGGAGATATTTCACCAATTAATAAGCGAAGGTAGTCATCACGATAAAAAGAATACAGCTTGATTTAATGAATTCATCGAAATAAAATGGGAAACATTTCTATGTTTGGAGTATATGAGCTTTACGACTAGCGAACGTTCGTCATGCTCATGACCTCAGGAAGACGTTTTAAGAGCCCTAGACAAGAATCGAACCCTCAACCGCCGTCTCACCAGCCGTCGGGGAGTGGCGAGTTCGATTCCAGTATGGGGCTCAAGACATCGTTATTCTGAGATCACGGGCTTGAAGTACGTTCTCTGGTCGTATCAAATATTTCTATGCTTGGCGACAATGTAACAATGGTGACCAGATCCTTTTTTCACTTTCCTCGTGCTAATTCAAAAATAGTCCACAAATCAAAAAAAAGAACCCGGCTGACCTTAGTCCTCTAGATTTAGTCCTCTGATCATAGCAAATTTCATTTTCTGAAACGCACTATTTTCAACGCTGTAGCACTTTAAAGTAAATAAAACCTAATTCATTCACTTGATTTGTATTGCGTTTTGTGTGGCAAGCAGGACTTGGAAAAAAGTTTTTAAGGGAGACATTGCCGGATTTCATACTGTGTGGAAAAACAGGTTCAAGCAGTCAATTCCGCACGAAACACTTGACATTGGTTGTGTCGCCACACACTTTCTACAGGTTTCCCATCTTAACCAACGGAATTTGCCAACACTGGACCTATTCACATCGTAGATGTTTGACTGAAACCTACAGAATCATGATCTTAGCTCTAATTCTGAGACGGCGTATGAGGGCCATGAGCTTGTTTGTAAAGCCAACCACCGCTCCCCTTCATAGTTCTCATATTATTTAAAGGTCGTAGCAAAGTTTAAGTAGCGTTTGAGTTTTAGCAATTTTTGCAATAATAAGCCAATTGAATGGTCAAATTTTGTGCGATTTAAATCCTAAAAGTCGTCATTAAAACACGTTAAGATTTCAAGAATTTCCGGGAAGGCATGATCCAAAGACCTATGAACCCAACGTCATCACTCATCGAAAACAATGAAACACTCAATCCGACAACGGTCCATACAAGTAATGTTGAAAATAAAAGTTAGACCCGTGGGCCTAAACAGGTAGGGCAAGCTGTTACAATCTTACTGAAAAAATCAGCATCATGAAGATCAGCTAACTAAGACACCTAGGTAGTTGTTTACAAGTTGTATTTTACTAGACATTTCTTTCCTTCTACACAGCTCACATTTGTATCTTTCGCAAGTAATAAGACCTGGCAACGGCAATGGTCATGAAATCCGCAGAAATATCGGCGTTTACTTTTTTCTAACTCCCCATGCCGAAATAATTGGGGACTTGTTTATTTAAACATAATTCTTTGCGCGCAGTAAACGTTGAATCGTGCTGGAATTTAGAAAAATAGGATTTGAAAAAGGTTACTTTGATAAAAAGAAAGCTATCAGCAACTTAATTTATTGTAACATGCGAAACACACCAGTAATACGCATTAATCCACCTCACACAAGCATTCTTTCCTATCAACAAACTACTGGACACCTTGTATCTGTTCATGACTTTAAAATTCTTTTTTGTGCTCCTCGTGAATCCGAACTTCTACTGTGCGAAAGCTTACTTATCAATAAACTTAAGGCAATTTTTCAAATTGTCGGCTGGCAATGGATCAATAAACTTAAACCTTCGCTGAACACCAATATTAGCTCTGCACTACTACAGATGTCACGATATCTTTTTTCTTTTCGCACCTGATCGTCAGTAGACACTGCAATCATTTTATAGCAACTTACATTTTTAGTTCTATCTTCCTATTGATTTCCATACGTAATTAACATATGTTTTGTAATTATATATGTGGAATTAATACCACATGGTTAATAGACCTCGATGTTGCAAAATAAGCAACGAAACGTTACAACAAAATTTTCTATTTTCACTTGATTTCTGACCCTGACCGTGGCTTTATTACGTATTCTATACTGGGAATTAATATTCAGTATAAGATTAAGATTTCGCCCGGTGAATTGATTGCTGCCTTCGGTTGATACGACCATAGCAGTCTCTGGACGTAGAAAACTCCCATTACATATGAGGCAACAAGACTTACAAATAGTTGGCACAACTGAGACAAATTCCAAAAAGCATATGACTGACACCCAGAATAACAGACATCTTCATTTTTAGGGAATTGGTGAAACTGATCTTGTTCTTGGAGAACTGCCATACCTATTAAAAATAATAAAATCCCAATGAAAACAATATTGAAAATCTCAAAGATGCGCATCACAGAAGAGGGCCAATATAGACTTGTATAGCGTAGAATCCCGCTTATAATCCTTGCGCTGTTATAATTTCGGCTGGGGCTTTCAGTGGACTTCAAACGTTTGTACAGCAAACCATGTTGTTACGATATATCCAGTGTTTAAAAAAGTGGACTTTCAGATGGGGGATTTACAGTTACGGAGGAGCCGGGGGTTTTTCCGCTGTTTTCGGCAGAATTCACTTTCAAAACAATAAAGTAGACGAGCACGATGCGGCAAAGCGACGTGAATTTTCAGTTTTCAGGAGCGAATAAAATCATCTCTTTAACGTAATTTGGACGCGATGTTGCCCAGGTATAACACAGTACACAGTCTTTATCAAATGTTAATAAAGATTGCATCAGGGACGCGTCTATGCGTTTCTGAAAACTAAAAAAAATCGCGTCGCTTTGTCGCATAGCATTCGGTATCTTTGGCCTGTTAGAAAAAAAGAACAAGGGATTTTTTCGTGTCTGGTGTCATACAGCCGTTTCCAGTTGCCCTAAGAAGGCGTTATTTCTCAAAACATTTTTTTTGAAAAATTGTCCGGAAAGTATCACCTCTGCCCTTCCCAAATTTCTAGTCCCCTAATTAGACATTTCGCTCAGGCGGAATTCAACGGCACTTAATCCAAAGGGCGACTGCAGTAAAAATTCTTTAAAAATGTTCTATTTGATAGATGGTTTCTCGTACTCGGATACTGTGACCCACAGGGCCGCCCAGATAAATGTACGGGGCCCGGGGCAATTTTTTTTTCGTGGGCCCCTATGACATCATAGGGCCCTAATACAGCTCCGACATTTAGTCGGAGCATCGCTCAATTTTGGGCGGTCTCTCAAGTTGGGGCCCCTAGTAAGATGGGGACCCGGGGCAAATTGCCCCGTCTGCCCCCCCTCTCGGCGGCCCTGGTGACCCAAACATGCGGGGTCTTTCGAGACAGGGAAAAGCGTAACAAACACGAGGCACCAGGTGGGTGAGTTTTTAAGCTTTCATAAAGTTGAGCAACAAACACTGGGGTTTGGTTTATCACTTTAAATTGTACCAAATTGTATTCTTCTTTTGACACAGGGTATGTTGCTTTTATGCTTCGCTTCCCTTCTTATCCAGGTCTAACAGGATCAGTGATTGCGTATACAGCAAGGCAATAGCTAAGGACGTGAAGCTTTACAAGCATATATACACCTTAATGAAAACGGAGCCTGTGTAGCATGTTTAACATTGACCAAATCTTCGAATTGCACTAAAGTTCTAAAGTACAAATTGTGATAGTTTACAGAAACGTTCATTAAACGCTGGCCAAAGATCCTGTATCACTATTGATCTATTTTGATGTGACTGCTCCGCATTAATGTTCCTGTCCCGATCCATCCATCAGATTAACGGACAGCCTTCTCCGTTGAATATTGGACTGTTTTCTACGTTGACTCTTGGACAGCCTTCTCCGTTGCCTTTAGGACAGGTTTCTCCGTTGACTCTTGGACAGCCTCCTCCGTTGACTCTTGGACAGCCTTCTTAGTTGAATATCGGACTGTTTTCTACGTTGACTCTTGGACAGCTTCTCCGTTGCCTTTAGGACAGGTTTCTCCGTTGACTCTTGGACAGCCTCCTCCGCTGCCTTTAGGACAGCCTCCTCCGTTGA
>JBAHVQ010181252.1:0-16306 GCA_036872915.1 Nanipora kamurai
AACGATGCTCCTGGTGATTAAGACGTCACTCCTTTGTGATGTGGAAATTACATCAGTAAGCACAGTCATGATGATTTTTCAACGGTGGCAACGGACTGGAAGCTGAAACTGGACGTATTTGGCAGCTCTTTAAAAGTACTTTACTATGGCATATGGTATGCATGCAACCAAGAGATACTGGTTAAATATTGTTGCCCTTAACAAACAGGAACAGTGAGCTGGGCGAAAATGATGAATGGTGGCCACCCGAAGTTTGGATTGTGATAGTTTCTTGATGACGACAACAAGCTGGAAACTAAAACGAAGCGCTTTTGAAAGCTGTTCAAGAGGACATTGGAATACTTTACCATTTACAACCGTCCGCTGGGTCACTTACGCGATTACTAATCAATTAATGTTTTTATGGATAACTGTATCACTAATTTTTCATCAAAAAAAGTACATCAAGAAATTCGCGGGATTTGGACTTTCTTATGCTGAAACTTGGTGAGATGAATGTTCTGTATGATTGAGCTGTTATATATACAATAATTCATGTTTACTGCTTGTTAAATCAGAGCGAAATTGATTTATAAACTATCGAATTGTAGGGGGGACATTCCGGATTTTTACATTTTTATCTATATTTTTGAAATGACTGCGTTATCATGTCCGTTTATTGTAATATTCGTGTGCTGGATGTAAATGTGTACAATTCAAAACAAAAATTACCGAAAACGGTCAATCAATTAAAAAGTTACCTAACATAATGTGTCCACAAAGAAATTATTAACGACTTTTGACTGCCACTGTACATACATACATAGATACTTACCTACCCACCTACCTACCCACCTACCTACCTACCCACCTACCTACCTACCTACCTACCTACCTACCTACCAAACCTACCTACCTACCTACATACATACCTACCTACATACATACCTACATACATACCTACATACATACCTACTTACCTACCTACCTACCTACCTACCTACCTACCTACCTACATACATACATACATACATACATACATACATACATACATACATACATACATACATATACGTATACATGTACGTATATATGTCTGTATGTATGTCTGTATGTATGTATGTATGTATGTATGTATGTATGTATGTATGTATGTATGTATGTATGTATATGCGTATATGTAAACGTACGTTTATATGTGCGTATATGTATACGTATACATATACGTATGAATGCTGAGTGAATTAAAATTTAAAACACACACATATACATATGCACATATACACAGAAACATATACACAGAAAAATATGCACAGAAACATATACACTAGGTAAATGAGTTAAAGAGGTCAATACCAAAAATTGGTAGAGCAACTAAAGAATTCGAAATAAATAATGGACGAGAGTAGGCCCCACTTTCTGCCCATCGCATATTGTGGGAATCAATCAGTAAACTTAAAGAAGCTATTGGCGGCGAGTCATTGTATTTAATGTTTATTTGTTTTTGTCCCCCCTAAGAAAGCAATTCTGGCTATCTTTTTCATCATTTTTCTATCAATTTTAGCAAGGTGGCAAGTGAGCCCTGTTCTTGTGCTTTCCTTGCTTGCCTGATCCAATCCCAGTCTTTTTCGTCTATGTGAAAAATAGCACTGGAGTCCTTAACAAAATTTCTTAACAAAATCTTCTTAACCAAATTAATCATTAAGATCACTTTTAAATATTTCGTTGGTAACCTTACTTCCTTGTTTATAGTATACACAATCACTTGACTTCACCCCCATTTAAGGGCTGTTTCGTTTTTCAATTTTTGGCAGTTAAATTTCATTTTGGGGCTTCTTTTAATTTATTTTGTCTGACTTTTCTCAATAGAACTCTTGGTTTATCAGTTGGTACTGTCATGCCCTGTTTAGATAAACGTCACGTCATGAACGGTAGTTTTGTAAGCCTACGTTGTAAACTTTTTAAGCCATAGAAGCGGAAAACCATGTCTGATTAGATAAAGTTCTTAATCTGTTTATTCATAGTATTGACGGTACTGCTAATTTCCAGTTGTTAAATTAAACACAACTTAAAATTTTGACTGATTCTGATATTCTTTAGTTTTATTAGTTATTTCTTGGTCCTTAATTTGTTTATCCGTTTGTTTATTTATTTATTTAATTAAACTTTTCATATATTTGCCTTTCAGACAGTCGTTACTGACTGCTCCTTTGTAGCATCATTAGCTATTTCCGCAGCGTACGAGAGAAAATTCCGAAAACGAATTATTACCAAGTAAGTGGAAAATGCTTTGTCAATCCGGTAATCGTGGCGTCCTTCTAACCTTTCTCTTTTCACGTCAGATGATTATTTTTTTAGAGCTGTTCTCTCTCCTTTTTGTCGTTTTCAGCTGTGGCCTTCTCTTGTACTCTCGGTATATGTAAAAATAAACAAAACTGGCTTAGTCTATGAAGTTGTTCGGCATGCTTTCTATTCTGTTAAAAATCTACAGAGCTACCAAGGCTCGATCTCAAAGTACGAAAACAGAACGCTGTTTTATACTTAGATCTTAGACATAAAGTTAAGAAATAAAGTCTGCCTAATATGTTGCCCGCCAAAAGAAGTTATAGACAACATTGGCAGCTTAACTTGACGGAAAATGTTTGTACGTAGGCAAGCACGCTGGCCCGAACTCGGCAAATTCAGTAGGTAGACCTAGTCGAGACAATGGCCAAGGTACTGATAAAATAGGCGGTTTTTTGTGCATCGCCCTATGACAAAGAGAAAACGATTAATTGGCAGTTTTTAAACATCATGTGCTGGGTAAGTCAAACTTTGTAGTGAACGAACGGTTTGTAAACTATTACGAAATTTTGCTGATCAAACTGTGGAACGCCATGGACTCAGAAAAACTCTGAGCTCCAGACGGCACTCGAACCCGCAACCAAATTCGCTTTAACATCTAACTGAAGATTTCCGACATCTAACGGCTTGCAGACCAGCAAATCATTGCCGACTGGCTCGTCCCTGTAACTGAAGGTATACCAATATGTTTGCTTTGGTGAATTTTTTTGTAAACTTGGTAATTAAAGCAAACAGAGTAAGCTCAATAACATATCTATTTTTCAAAACTTTTCGCTACATGGAATGTTTTAAAATCCACTAAGTTTACTACAAAAAATCTACCACGACAACCCGAATTGATATTTTGATATATTATTCTGTAGTGGAATATCTAATCTCATACCAATTTTCAGAAAAATTCCCCGAAATCGGAGGATAATGTGTCTTAAATGTAATAATCTTGAAAATATGCAGATAGTCCAACGTTATTATTACCATCTTAACAATCGAAAGTTGCGCAATTTGACAAATATCTCCTATTTATCGTGCTTCCTGTTCAGTTAGACACACTTTGTACCGAACTTACAGCTATTTTAACAATAGAAATGCCTATAACGGGAGACCGTACTAATTGCGTCCTGTAAACATAGAAATTGTGGGGAGCCACCGTGTATTATTGTGGTTCAGGAATATATTTTTCCATATTCCTAGACGTGGAATTTCACGAAGCGTGCATGAAAAAAGTGAAATATAACAAGCTGCGCAAGTATTTTTTTTTGTTTAATTTCTTATATGATTTAAATATGACGTAAAATGCATAGAAGCAAAAAGTTATAAATTAGAAAAGCGTGGTAACCAACCTTCTTCAAGAATTACCGCGGTAAACCTACAACATTAGGTTGAAACATCGAGTTTCGCTATCCGTCTCACGAGTAACTTTTCCGGTCGTATTACATCCTTTCAACGTTCTTCTACTGTAAAACTTTCACTGATCTTCCTCTTCCTATTCTCTGACGCCGTTTTCCTTCGCCCGATCTTGTCAAATTTGAAAAAGCGGTTATTCTTAGATCTAATAATTTTTTCTAATATGGTCGAAATTTTGAAATGCATAGTAATTGTGCGCAATGCAAAACTGAGGAATAACCTTAAAATCAAGCTGGAGTACAATATCAGATTTAAAACGCGAAGCGACAGGCAAGCACGTGTTCCGAGTTTTTTTAAAATGCTCAAAAATCGAATTAATCTAAATGTTTATGTGCATTGATTTTGATGGAGGTACTAGCTGTTTTACCCAAGTTAATCGACCGAAAATTGTATTCAAATCAGGACGAACCTCTAACCCGTTCACAGATATTGATTACATATTAGTTTCTTTTCATTTTTCTTCGCGAATTGTTAAGGAGATTTTTAAAGATAATTTAAAAGTTATTTGTAACTTCATTATTCCGAAAATAGCTAAAGCTTTCACCAGTTCCCAATTTTTTAGCACTTACTAAATTTAATGTTGGCACAGATAAATTGAGATTGCAAAATAATGTTATCAAGTGACGTTATTGAAATTAACCTAAACCTGTTATTGTGAGGCGGCAGAGATTGGAGAAATACCAAAATAATAATTTGAATTTGACTTATTCGGCATGAGCTGTACAAGCTGAACTCAAAGCATTCGTTGTGCAAGGCTTTGACAACTTAAATATACACAGACATGTTTGAAGAATCAAAAACATTCTAGCATGCGACTCTTTGTTGGTATCTCTATAATTCTTGTTGGTCCATAGGTAGTTAGGTATTCGTGTAAGATGTACAGGGCAAGTGTACCCTGATCTGACCATAGCAAGGGTTGAAGCCGAAGCGTATGGGGCGCCAAATGTTAAAAAAATGTTTACGACAAAAATGAGCCAATTTTGTTATTTACGTATATAATCTATTATTTGTAAACAATGTTATCATTTGAGATAAACAATCTATAGATTATTTATAAATGATCTATGGATCGCTTATCTCGGGTAAGAACATTGTTTACAAAATATAGATTATATACGTAAATAATGATAAAATTGGCACATTTTTGTCGTAAGAAAGAAAGAAAACGCCATACCATGGAATAGCAGTTTGGATTCTATCTTGATCTAATAATTCATAATCTTTTTTGTACAGTTTGGGATTGCTGTGAGCTCCTGATTAAATTTTTGAAACTTTACTATGGATTTTTTTGCAGGATTATTTATCCTCAGAATAGACATGGTCATCCAGTGATCAACCCATCCGGAAAATACATGATAAAACTGTGGGTTAACGGTGTTTCTCGAAAGGTATATAGCCAATATCAACAAACCACCCTTCCTCTCTCTCTATCCTTCACCTTGTCTTCCCTATGACATACCACCCAGCCCTTCCGACTTCTCCCTACTACTCCATTCCTCTTCACTTTACCTCACTTTACTTTAATCATTCTCCTCCTCTTTTCTTTTCTTGTTTTCTTGTCCTGTTTCTCTTTTCCTCATTTTCTCTTTTTTCTCTCTCTCTATATCTCCTTTTTTCTTTCTTTTTCTCCTTCTTCTTCTCCTTTTCTTTCTCCTTCTCCTTCTCCTTCTCCTCTTTCTCCTTCTCCTCCTTCTCCTTTTCCTCCTTCTCCTTCTTCTCCTTTTCCTGACAGTCCATGAAAAGTCCTTGAATTTCTCTGTCATTAACCTCTCAAAAATCTTTAAAAAGCACTTTTTGGCAACTTTGCAGCCATTGCACTGTTTCACCCCTTTCGTAAATTAATTTCTCGACCAAAATTTGAAATATTCATGTTTGTTTTTATTCAATTCGTTAAAGATTTTCTCTATACTTACATGAAAGCAGTGATCTTATCAGTATATTTCACAACTTATTCATTTCATTTGAAATATGCAGTGACGTTGGCGGTCCTGATCTCCAATTTTTTACCAGGTTGTCATCGACGACAAATTGCCGTTAGGTATGGATGGACAATTGCTATGCTCCTATTCTACCAACAGCAATGAAATGTGGGTTAGTCTTATCGAGAAAGCTTACCTCAAGGTAAGTGTAAATGGCCTTTGATATGGAACGACCTTAAAATCCAAACACATTAAGTGAATTTGTCTAAGTCCATATTAATTTAAACCCGTAATTGGTTACTTCATTTATCTCTAATTTCAATTTCTATAGGTTATGGGAGGCTATGACTTTCCTGGTTCAAATTCGGTAAGTTCACAGAGGATTTATTTAATGTTTTCCTAGTTTAAGCCTTAGTTTTCATTTGGCCCTTGAAAGGAAGTGTAACATTAATCTGAAGGTACGTCTATCTAGGACATTCCGATTATTACTATCTGTCCATGTTGCTTGATTCTCGAAGGCAAGTTTGGAAACTGTAGAATTGGGTATAAAATTGACGCGAAGAATATTTATATTACTATGCATTTCCCTGCGACTTAGCCCTGGCTTATTAGAGCATGTTCCTTTGTATAATAAGAACATCGACCTTCATGCTTTGACTGGATGGATTCCAGAAAGAGTTTCGATCAAGCTGGACAGTCCCGACCTGAATCTAGATTCTTTGTTCGACAGAATCTTCATTGGACTACAAAGAGGTATGACCAATCTACTCCATCGAAGTTGTCGATTATCTTTTTGTTTTGCTTCGTTCGTTCCTCCGTCAGCTTGTCCGTTTGTCTGTCCGTTCGTTTGTTCGTTTGTTGGTCCGTTCGATTTTTCGATCGTTCATTCGTTCACTCAAACATGTGCAGTACTGTATGTCCCCGTTTGTATGTGTGTACATGCATGTACATGTTTATTTGTGCAGTATACCTCCTTTGTTATTAATCTGTAAATGCTGCTTAACTATCACTGAAACTTTTCCAACAGGAGATTGTTTAATAACTGCCGCTACCGGTAACTTGGGAGACGTCGTTGCCGACAGAGCCGGCCTGGTACCGACTCACGCCTACGCCGTCCTTGATATTAGAAAGCTGAAGGTAAGAAATGTTATATATTATTGAAGCCTATTGACAAACCATCGTGGTATAAAACACGAAGGTAAAGGTCCAGGGCAAGAGTTTGGATATGCTACATTTTTATCAAGTTTAAACGCTATCTAAATGGTATTGTCTTAAATGATGTTACATAACGATACACACAGCTTATATAGAAAAATCCTGGCAAAGTATGTTCTGTGGTTTGTGGCAAATCTGTGGGCTTTTTTGACTTCTATTGAGCTTCTAAGCTGTGACTCCTCCTGATTGTGGACGAGTACTGTTGGAATTTTCTTGCACTCACGTTGAACTGCAGCCAGCTCCAGATTCCAATTAATCCTTGGTGGATATTTTTTGCCTGGTAATCGCCTTCTGTAAGAACATGCATAGTTTCTCTGTTGAGTTCAGATGTGGATTTTAGGCTGTCCAGTCCAGTAATTCTATATTGTGTTTTCACTTTAATTGATGAGTCGATCTGTGCCAGCAAATAACATGCACCTCCCGACCAGAAGTTGCCCTTACACCAACTATCTAGAGTGCAGCAAGGTATCCATTCTTTTCTTAATATACATACCCACGATCATCTCTTCCATTGACTTTTATGTAGTGTTCAAAACACAAACCGGTGTTTTATTTCGATGAATCCCGATAATACATATTGAACAATGTGTCTAAGATTACACGTTTAGTTATTGTAGACGATTTCCTGTTGAGATATAAATTTGATAGATTTCAAATTTTATTACCACGAGGCTACAATCATGGTCGTAAGTATCTAGGATACGTCAATAAATATTCAACTTTTCCATAAGTTATTTTCTGTATCTAAGAGTCAGACAAACGTTAATATCTACTTTCATGCCATACTACTCTAACTGGTGCATCGCAATAGCTCGAACTTCAGAATAGAATGCAACAACACAGAGTGGATTGTGGTGATGGTTGACTTTATGGTATTAATACCTAACAGGTGGCGGAAATTTTCCACAAGCACTTTCCTTGTGTTTTAGTAGAATAATTAAATGGTTTTAATGTCTCATATTAATGTTGCTGTTACCTTTATAGAACCTGAAGATTCTTCAGCTAAAGAATCCATGGACTCATTTGAGGTGGAAGGTACTTAACGGTTATCGGTTTATTTTGTGTGGATTTTTTCCCTTCATATTGCCTAACTGAACAATTTCAGCGGAGAAATGAAGTATCAGACCGTATATTTTACCATTTTTCCTCCGGGTACAAAACTTTATATTTTGTCACGACGATTTAAAAGTAGAGTGCTGCGTTCGCAGTATTGGATGACTTATAGAAAATCAAAAGGGTTGGGAAACTGCCGGACCTTAGGTCTAAAATTGACGTTTCAAGCGAAGGCCCTTCATTGGAATGAAACACACTCAACACTGCCTACACAACACTACTTTTATATCAGACGGATAGACAGACGGGAGGTCGAAATCCAGTTTTTCTACATCTAAGTTGCGGGAGTTTCTCAACTTTTTTGGTTTTCTGTATTTTGTCACGCCCGGGTGCAAAGTTTTAAGTCGACATGATGCTAAAGGTTTAACATTTTGCTCTTAATGTTCTGCTGCACGTTACCCATTCTTTGCCCACTGTTGTGGTCAAAATTTGTACATTTTATGCCCGATTACTCTGTTTGAAAAGTCATAGCTTTGTGCCTTAAGTTTTTGGTGCAGAAAAATCGAAATTTCCACATCACGTCCGTGGCAGTGCCCCGTAATTCTTGAAACAGGTCCAACTTATTTATTAGTTAACTGTATCTTTGGGTAGGTATAACCTATCAAATTAAATTGCGCATATATTTTCTCGTTATATTGATTTTTCTTCTGCTTTTTCTGCTGTTGCTACGCCATGTTTTATGAGCCGTTTATTTTGCCAAATACTTTTCCAGCAGTGTATAAAGATTTCACTTTCTGAGCAGATAACCGTTTTCCAAAGGTCTAGAACACAAAGATATCGTACAGGTTACCTTCCTCTGAGTTTACTTCTAGACTGCTATAAAAGTTTTAAAGCATTTTTGTAAAATTTAAGCGAGACTTTCTGTAACTATCGACTATACCTGTGCAAGATAGAAAAATTCGATTTTTTCATACTTTGTCATAATAAAGGTATTTGACAAATTATTTAAAAAATATCAGTTTTGGGTTGTTTGGGTTTTTATTTTCTATCCGAGATGGCTTTTCGTATTTACCGCACTGAAGCGGCCAGAATATGCGCTGAAATCGTTGTTTTTGGTGGTAAAGAAAGGTAAAGTTGAAACCGTTATAGGGAAAACTAAACTGCACCTTTCATCAGACAACAATATTAATCTAAGTTGAATTTTTTATGGAATTTCAAAATTTATGTCGTGCGACGACATTGTGTCTCATTAAAATTTAGGCCTATTTCAGGGGCCAAAATGGTAATCTCGTACATGGATTTACCCATTAAAATAATTTTTCAGGATAGAAATATCATATTAATTTGCTTTGTACAAAAAATTTAGCTTGGGTAAATACAACGAAAAAATTTGACGGTGTTTTGAATAGTGGGCACTCGGCCCCTACCGGCACTTTAACCCATCATTCGTGTGAGGGTTGTCGCTAACATTAATTTAGCAAAGTTCGATTACTGCTGGTTCAGCTGGATTGAGTGTAATGATTAATGACGCCGTGAATCAGAGAACATTTATTGCAGCGTGTGTCAAGTGACATTTAACCATTTTTAAGATCAGGTTTCAAACATAAATCGTCAGATTTAAGGCTGCGTATTCAGTAAGGCAGTAACTTATCAATTAATCGCTTTAAAGCTTTTAACTCCTAAAAGTGCTCATTATGTAACTAAAACAAACCTTTTCAAACTCCTTTTGGGTGAGGTATTTTTTCCACTTATTTGAAGAGAGCAAATGACATGATCAAGCTTAATCAAGTGATAGTCTCCAAAACAAAAGATTGAAGCTCCACTATGTCATGATGATTAATGAATGTGGGAACGTGTTTATTTTTGGCTTTGTGAGTGAGTGTCTTTTATGACAGTAGTAGATTGCCCTTTTTAAGCATAATTTCTTGTTTTTGGCTCTTTTTTTAACCATTTGAATGGCAGAAAAATAATCGGCCGCCCAAATTGTTTTTGAACTATCTTGGCGTTGGTCTTCAGCTAGTGTTTCCTATTGGTTAATTATTGTCTTGAGTCATTTATCAACGGAGGAATATTATCGACAACAATTAGTCGATATCAAGCCTCACACAAATATTCCAGTAGTTTGTAGGGGTTAACTCGCACGATCATAACGTTTGGCGACTGCGAGTTAAGAAGCGCAAAATATCAGTTCAGAAATTAGTAGCAATGCAAAATAAGGGGTCTATTATAGTCTGATGGTTAAGCGGTTTTAGCCCATTTTCGGGGTCGGATTGCGGATATATCCTCATTTTTGTGGCGGTTTACAGTGAAGAAATTGTTGCGTTTTCGCATGGTTTTCGGTTGTTACGCATTTTCAATGGCGGATTACGGTTATAAGGTCTTATAATGGCCTATAAATAGACACCGAGCATTTGAATTCTCGACAAGCAATGGCAAATATGTTGCTACTAGGCCTACTCGCGCAGTCACAGGCCTGTGGAGCTTTCTCCTGTCCCTCCCCTGGAAGGAGGTAAATTTGCCATCAGGTCAACTAGATCTGTTGTGGGGAAACGGTTCTAGCGAAAATATGAAAAAACGGCGGTAATGATTTTATGAAGAATCGGGGAGCGGTTGACTAAAAAGGAGAAAAGGTTTGCGCGGTTTGAGGAAAGACCTACTCCCGATAATAGCCCCACTCCTCTCGGGGTCTTTAAAAAAAGGGATAAAAAGGAAAAGAAAGGCAATATAGAAATTTACAATATACGTACGAACTTGAGAGGTCTGTGTCTGTGAGTTAATGTGTAACTAACTAGCCGTTTACTTTTAAACAGTTTATAACGGAGCGATGCTAAAACTTTAATACTTGAATTTTTTTCTGTCATCCCAATTCTCGATTTGTTTTTGTTATGTTCTCTTACTTAATCCTTTGTTCTTGGGTTAAGATTGCTTCCCAAGATAGACTAGTTCTTAAGTATAGGTTATTGTGCCGGCAAAAGGGGATATGTGATTTATCAGTGATTTATGTGAATAAACACATGTCCCCGATAGGCCTCAAAATTACTTATTTTTCACATGCGCGAGGTTGACAGGAATCGCAATAGGAAACAAATGTGGTTTTTGCGGTGTTTAGTAATGCGTAGAAACGAGATCAACTAATAGAAGTACAAATGTCGCCAAAGGGATGCTCATGGTCAAGTTTTAAATTTGAATTTGAATTTCTTATATTCGTTTTGGTAACTATGTTAGAACTTGGTAAAGACATTTATAAGAAGTCATGAGTGAGTCGGACGAAGAAATTTATATAACACAAAACAAGTTTAGCGGCGTGGTTTTTCCAACTAATGTATTGGACGAAATTCTCGCGTGTGAAGTGCAGCAGTTGTTTGAGAACGAAAGCGAAAAGCAATTTCAGCCGGACCGAAGCGGTCAGAAAAGCTCAAACAGAGAAGTTGTTGCCCTAAATGATGCGGGGCTCTTGGCTACGAATAATGAATGGATGTCACTAAAAAATAAATAGACAACATCGTGGTGTTTAAGTGTTGGGAACGAAAGGGGAAAGGAACGAAATGCTGTAACGGAGAAGGCTGTTGCTATTTCTGACCGGTTTTGTGTAGTTCCCTCAGCTGAACAAAAATTTATGTCCTGATAAAGAACTGTGTTTGTGGCTGACCAAATTTGTTTATGAGGTTCGTCAGCGTGGGGGTGAGGAATATTCGCCAATTAGCCTTCACCAACTGTGTGTTGGTATTCATAGACATTTGAGAGATAATGATCGTCCAGGACTCGAAATATTCAATCATCCAGATTTCAAGCTTTTTCAAGATACTATCGATTCGCAGATGAAGGCATTGACAAGAGAAGGTGTCGGGGTTACAACGAAACAAGCGGAGCCAATTATGCCACATGAAGAAGAACTTATATGGGCAAAAACCCGCAAACTCTGCTTTATACTCTTGTGTTTTTGTTTGGAAAGTTCTTTGCTTTACGAAGTGGTGAAGAGCACAGGAACTTGACATTCATGCAGTTAAAGGTTATTGAAAGAGACGAGACAGAGGTATAGATCTCACGGAGAGAAAAATCATGCGGGTGGCCTTAAAGATAGAAGGGTGAAACTAAAAGTCGTTGGACAGCATGCGAATAAAGAACAAAGTGAAAAGTGTGTTTTGAGATTATATAAGAAGTATGTTTCAAAATGCCCTAAAGATGTTAAGCGTGATGAAGTGTTTCATCTTGCGCGCAAGAAAGAGTGTGAATCTGAAAGTGAAGTGTGGTACACTAAAGTACCAATCGGTAAAAATAATCTTCGTAATGTAGTCCAAAATTTATGTACGGACGCGGGTATTGAAGGTTATAGGACTAATCATTCACAGAGGGCAACGGCTTGCTCTTTGGCGTTGTCGAAGGGTGTCCCTTTTAAATTAATTATGGAATGTACAGGCCATAAGAATTTAAGTTCGCTACATACCTAGCTGAGGGTAAACGCGAGAAATAAAGAATCAGTATCCGATGTAATGTAAGGAACTACGGACAGGTTTTTTAATTGGCCGGCTAAAAAGAAACCTGAAACAGACGATAGTGTGTTGGGACGTTTGTCTAATACTTTCAATTTGAGCAACTGCTCTGTGGTATTTCAAATGAATTAAAGTGTGTATTGTTCGTGTGCTTGGTGTTGTTTTTCTATTTTTTGTGTGTTTTATTTCCAGGAAGAAACAAGATTAGGAGTGGTGCGGGGAATATTAGAGGGGAATATTGATCTATTGTTTTGAATTAAAACAGTTGTTGTTTTCAGCCTCGCACTTCCCTGTAACCATCAAAAGCTGCCGCCAGCTTTTCAAACAGTTAATAGACAGGGGTTATTGAATATATTTGCCGAAAAGAACAAAGGAAACCGAGCGATATGAAAAATAATATGAAATACTTGGATGTATTTTAATAGTTCACTGGTTATTTTACTAGTTTTAATAGAGTTTTGTGTTGTTACCAACTTCTGGACTTACAATTTTGCAATTGTAAACTCGCCAGCCGCCAAATGTAATTACTGCGCATGTTATAATTCAAAGTAACTATCCACCAACAAAAAGACTGTGTGCGTGGCTTGATATCAAGTGCCGTACCGAGTACTATCGGTGTCTAGGAACAATCTCTGCATGTTGCACCCCCTCTCCCATTCCTTTATTATTTAAAAATAATAAAAATGATACCAACACCGGTATGACCGTTCATGGGGATCAAGTTATCATGGTCTTTGCAATATTTTTATATTTTGTAAGATTTTATGTCAATAAAATTTTTCACAACATCACAATTTGGCGGCCCCATATTTACGCGCCCACAGTACATAGTTCACCCCTGCCACTCCTTGCTACGCCACTGTTGATGTAATCTTTTAATCCTGATGAACTATATTCGTCAGCTGCCGGGGGACTCAAGACAATTTGCAATATTTTTACAGCTGACGATAACTTTCAGGTCGAGTGCCCACTATTCAAAACACTGTGAAATTTTTTCGTTGTATTTACCCAAGCTAAATTTTTTGTACAAAGCAAGTTAATATGATACTTCTATCCTAAAAAATAATTTTAATGGGTAAATCCATGTGCCAGATTACTATTTTGGCCCTTGAGATAGGCCTAAATTTTAATCTGACACAATGTCGTCGGACGACATTAATTTTGAAATTCCATAAAAAATTCAACTTAGATTAATATTGTTGTCTGACAGCAGTAATTGACTGAAGAACGAAGAAACTCGCAGTTTAGTTTTCCCTGTAACGGTTTCAACTTTAGCTTCCTTTACCACCAAGAACAACGATGTTCAGCGCATATTCTGGCCGCTTAAGTGCGGTAAATACGAAAAGCCATCTCGGCTAAAAAATAAAATCCCAAACAACCCAAAACTGATGTGTTTTTCAAATAAGTTATCAAAGACCTTTATTATGACAAAGTATGAAAAATCGAATTTTTTTATCTTGCATAGGTATAGTTGATAGTTGCAGAAAGTCGCTCTTAAGCACTGGCTCCAAGACAAACGATAAGTTTTAAGAGGGTCAAGAGAGTTACCGAAAAAGACGAGGAAAACTGTGAGATTCAATCGAATGAAATCAAAGGGAATTATTTGTAAAGGACTGTTTTTCCTGCTTGTGAGCTGGGCAAATTTTTCAAAACTCCTTGAAAAAAATACCGAAGTTTTCAAAACTATTAGCTATCGCTAGTTCACCGTATCAGCTTAGAAGTTTTTGCCCCCTCTTTTGTTAATGATTTTTGTTCGTGTTTTTTATAGGGAAACTATTCGGAACTAGACACTGAAAATTGGACTCCTGAGTTACAGAAGGCATTGAACTTTGATCGAAAAAGTGCAATCCAAGTTGACAATGGTGAGACTTTTTACACATGTCTGTTTCCTAACTTTCTATTTATTTAAGCGGGCTTCCTAGAGTTTTTGTATGTGCGAAATGCTATTGAAACAAATGCGAATAAGTTACGAATAATCTTCAAGTATCCCATGATATTTTTAGAGCCTTTTAAATCTACTTGGCAAGTTAATGACCGCTTCTGTTATGCCGACACTGTGCATAAAAGCTTCTTTAACTCCTGATTTAAGCTGGGGAACCATCTTTTTTATTTCATATGTAAATTCAATCGGACAATCTGCAACTATAATAAAAGTTTAATTAAAATCTGCAGCATAAATTATTTTTCACTACCGAAATTCTAAACAAAGATTTTCCGCACTACTGTTTCTCTTTAAAATTGAGAAACAGAAAGATTTTCATGAATAATACATATGATAAAAATTTTTGAGACCAGGTTACTAGGGAAACGCGTGAGAAAATCCTTCGTCAATGTTCTGTTTACACTTGATAAAACCAACAGAAAGTTCTAGAAAATAACGTAACTGGTCAATAACAACATAAATGCAGGCACAGAACTAAAACTATAGGGAACCTCCTTGAATATGAGAAAAGCTGTACCGTGTCAATGATTGAACAACGTCGATGATGTAGAATGTTGTTCTCGATGATGTGGTTGTCACCAGAAATCATTTATTGCTGAACAAGCTAAGATTTACCGAAAGTAATGTAGCGCACAATGGGTGCGTTGTCAATTGGAATACTTTATTTTTCTATTTAGGTGTGTTTTGGATTGATTGGAAATCGTTACTAAACTTTTTTGATGTATTGTATATCAACTGGAACCCTAAGCTGTTTATAAATCGTTATGTTCTACATTCGTAAGTAGAAGTTCTGGATTTTTTGGATTGAATTGTTTAATGGAATGTAGTGATTTTTGTAAATATATACACCGATAAGTTAAATATAAGATATAATTATTATATGGCTTTCTTATATCTTGAATTGACATTGGTCAGTGCATCGTCCATGAAAATGCAGACCACATTCCGTCTTTTTTCCGTATCCGGAACGTTGTCCCGGATGTTTTCTGTGGCAAAAGTTTCAGAGACTTTTACAACGAAAAAAAATGTACCAATTAAGGCCGCATAATGAACAGATCATTGGCTTTGTTTGCTTGATCTGTACATTGAAACTCTGTCCGTACTAAAAAATCATCGGTCCGATGTTTTACTGCACAGATCTCACGCTCGGTCTATAAGCAGTTAATACAGAAAAAACAAAATTAAGCGTTACGTAATTAATAGCCTATTAGAAGCCTTCGTCACGTTGCTGTGACAACGTGGTGTGTGAGGTGAGAGTGAATAGGGAGCTTAAGGTGGTAGACTACCCGATAATTGCACAAATTGCAAAGGAAATTAAAAAAAATAACACAATGCATAAATATGAAAAACTATATATTTTGTGAAAGCTTAGTTTTAGGAGATTCCAAAAATATCTATTCTGTTGATAGACATGTTATCCATAAATGAATATAAGAAGATACTTATTAACTCCAGCGTCCGTTATGTTAGTTTACCAGAACAATTCTACCATCTTTTGTGGGGCCTAAATTTATATAATTCTTATGGAATACAATAATACAATGACCATTCTGTACGACCAATGATGTCAAAACTTACTGAGCAATTTTGTCTTTGTATGTTTTTTTAAAGCGAATACTTTGGGCGCCTAATATTGTCTAATTTTCACTGACATATTTGACAATTTCTGCTTAGCAAATTCAATAGCAAAGATTTTAAACATAGGCTGCACAAACAATGATTTTAAAAAGAATCTAACAATTTGATGGAGTTACAATTGATAGTTCCAAAGTTACAACCATTCCAAGCTTGCTGAAGTGTGTTTCGAGAAAAACAGCATTAAAAATTTAATTTAGTGAAGATAGCGTAAAAACATCAAAATAACTAGGAGGCTCGAAACTGCATCTTTAAAGGGCATATGAAGTGTAAAAATCAGTCCGAAAGAAACCCTCTCACATAATACGACTTTCGAAATTATGAAG
>JBAHVQ010181272.1:0-16302 GCA_036872915.1 Nanipora kamurai
TTTTCAGTTGACTTCGGCAGTGTAGGTTTAATGTGAATTTATCATTTCATATTACCCTGAGGATGATTCTGAAATAGGTAAGAAATCTTTAGATAGGTTTCGGTATGATGTCAAGGGCCGAAAGTTTTTTCATATAAGGATTTTTTTAAATGCATGATAGTGATGTCGTAGTCGGTTGTGATTAGGCTCAATAACTATCTATGGTTTTATCAAGTGAAATAAGTAACCACTGCGAAATAACTGATCGTGCGTGATTGTCAGAAATTTCGCTCGAGTAAAATTTCAGATGCCTTGCGAAATAACTGATGCCAGCCAAGTCACAACACTTTCAGTGAAAGGTACTAAACAATTAAAGAACGTTACTGAAATATGGTTTGCGATCTACGCAACGTCCCTTTACTTAACAGTGTTTTTCAAGCAATCGGTAAAATATATGAACGCTAGGTGGTCTGGCTACCGTTAATAAATTGTGAGCTTTTCTGCTTCCGTAATAGCTTCGTATGGTTGCGCATGAGGAAGGATACACTATGGATAAAATTCCGAAGCACTTAAACGATAATTTAGTGAATTTTAGAAGTTCCTGACGATGAAATTTGTATTGTATTTTATTCATATTGTAAAGTCTGTCGGAGAAGAACATCTTAAAGTGTTCGCACGAAATTGTAGTCGAAAAGCTATATAAAATTCCAGCTCAAACAAATAAAAGCTTCGAACAAGTCAATAATAGAACAGTGCACGAAGAATCGTTGAACGACGGTCGTAAAAGTGCAGCAAAACAAATTATACATTCCTGGTTGAAGCACTTGCGAAATATCTTATGCAAATCTAATGCGAATTGCACTGTGCATCTTCTATGCGTGCGCACAAACACAGTCACTTATTTCGCAGCTCATAAATTTTGCATTACGCCTGGCCTGATACAGAAACATCTCATGAATTACTAATGGACAATATAATCTAGTGGTGGGCGATATATCGAAAAAATATCGATATCGTCGATATTTGCAAATATCGAATCGGTATCGATATTTGGTATATTTTTTTGAGAAACTCGACACTGAGGGAGAATCTGAGTGTTCATTATGCAAAAAGAATGTGAAGCATCTCAGCAACGCTTCAAATCTAACAAAGGTAATTTGCATTTTTGTTTATCTGCTGTTCATTATAAATGTTATACACATACATTTACATAATAATTTGCTATTTACATGATAATTGTATGTGAATGTAAATAACCATTGTACTGAAAACTTTACTGAAAAGATCAGTTTTAAACCTTGCCTGCATATATTAATTTAGCGCCTTTTGATAAACCACCCACCAGAATACAAAATGTATGAAAGTCAGAGAAAAGAAGAGGAAGGAAATAAGAAAAACGTAAAGAGTCTGACCAACCCACACTCCAAGAGGTAATTGGCAAAAATCAGAAATATTCTTCGTCTAATGTGCGTCAGAAAAAGCTTGATGAAGTTCTTATTGAAATGATAACAACTGACATGCAACCCTGTACTGTTGTGGAAGACAAAGGATTTAATAAACTTGTTCATTTATTGGATCCAAAATATCAGTTGCTCAGCCGAAGAAATCTAATGAGGAACATATGTATGATGATGTTAAGAAGAAGGTAAAGTGTGAGCTACAGAATACATCAGCTGTTTGTTTAACGACTGACATATGGACATCTATAACCACCCAGGGTTACATGACTGTGACCTGCCACTTTATTGACGAGTCTTGACAACTGTAAAACATTGTATTAGAAACTGTTCACCTTAATGCAAGTCACACTGCAGAAAGTATCCCTGCCGAGCTGGTCAGAATTGCAACTAAATGGAATGTGTCAGATAAAGTTGTTGCTTTAGTCACAGACAATGCATCCAACGCAACAGCGGCTGCAAGGCTTACAGGATGGAAGCACATTCCTTGTTTCGCACACACTCTTAATTTGATTGTCAAGGCTGGTATTGAAGGTGACTTACAATGGTGTGCTCTAAAAACAAAATGTAAAACTTCTGACAAGTTGAATGAGATTCAAAAACAGCTGGGTATGCCAGAAAAGAGGCTGATTCAAGATATTAAGACAAGGTGGAACTCGACATTTTATATATTTGAAAGAATCATTGAACAATATGAAGCAATTACCACCACCCTCTGTCTTAGCAGTAAGAGTGAAATGAGTCTTTCAGGAGATGATGTGGCATTACTCAAGAAAGCAGTTGAAATTTTGAAACGTTTTGAACCTGCAACTACAGAAATGAGTGCTGACAAGTTTGTGTCTGTTTCAAAACTAATCCCAATGTCAAGATCTCTGCAGCTACTTACATCAAAAAACGTATTGGAAATGCCTTTAAAGCAAGGATTAATTGCTCAAATGCAGCGGCGTTTTGTTAAGATAGAAGGGAATTAAACGTTAGCTAAGTCCACACTTCTTGATCCTCGTCTAAAAAAGGTTGCATTTCGAAATCGCGCAGAAGCACCAGGAGTCCAGTCATTAGTTCAGGAATCTACATCTTCAGCAAGATGTCAAGAAGGTATGCCAGGTGAAGCTGTAGATGATACACCTCGGCCAACCACTAGCAGTAATGTATTATGGCAGGAGTTTGATTTGAGAGCATAAAGTTCATCAAATGAGAGGAGTGTCAGAGCTAATGCTACAGTAGAATGAATGCGATATTTTGAAGATACATTAGTCAAAAGAGAAGATAATCCACTGACATGGTGGCTTGAAAATAACAAGTACTATCCAAATCTGAGCAAGTTGGCTAAAAAGAATTTATGTGTAACAGCTACCTCTGTCCCATCCGAAAGACTCTTTTCTAAAGCTGGAGAGTTGATCTCGCATAAACGCAGTTGCTTAAAACCAAAGAATGTAAATATGTTTATCTTTTTGAACCAAAATGTTTAATATTTTTAAACCTGTTACCATCTGTCATTCTGTACATATATACATATTGTTCACTTGAGTTAAAATTTTAAAAATTTTATAAAATATTTGAGATGTTTCTACTATTTTAAAGTTTTTGTATGAAACATATACATAACATTCAGTATCGGTATCGGATATCGTATCGAAACAGTGGTATCGAGGCAAAAATAACCGGTATCTTATCGAACTCAATGTTCCCAGCATCGCCCACCACTAATATAATCGCCCAATCCTAATTCATTGCACCACTACCATAAACAATAAGGGTAGAGTGAACTGCTAACGGCTCCAGACGCGACAAGTAGGCAAGGTTTGGCCTCCTTACTCAATATCGAGTAAGGCATGTTGGTCATGGCACCAGTCTTATTCTTGACGACCAAGGTTTTGTTCCATAACATAAGCCTTAAATCTGGACTTTATTACACTATGCCTTGGATGTATAATGTGGGACTGTTATTGACTCGATACGCGTGTCCACGCACAATGGAATCCCACATTCGAGAGTTTATATTTTTTACCAAACCTCCTTGAATAGTTGTGATATCGGTTTTAACTCTCACCTAACTTACAATTCGTTATATCATTGCCAGCCTTCCAGGTTTTAACACAGTTGATATTTCGCCTTATTAAACAGTCCGGATAACTTCAGTATGTAGAAATTCGATTTAACCCTTTACTCGGCAGTGTTGCAAAATGGCAACATATAAATTTTACTCTGGCAAACGCCAGACGATTTTACTCGTCAAGGGGAGACCTCCAGAAAACCTGCCAGATAAAGGGTTAAAAACTATCACCTTAACCCTTTACTCGGCAGTGTTGCAAAATGGCAACGTATAAATTTTACTCTGGCGAACGCCAGACGATTTTACTCGTCAAGGGGAGACCTCCAGAAAACCTGCCAGATAAAGGGTTAAGAGAAAACAAGTAGAAAATGCAATAGGATATATCCACCCATATAACTTAAGCGCCTACATTTATTCCTTCACAAATTCCTTCCTAAATTGGATGATCTTTACCTGTTAGTCGTTTCCTCAGAAAAACGATTTCTGAGCCCTAGACAGGAATCAAATCCTCAACCTTCTGATAATCGCGTTGATTCCCGTCTAGGGCTCCGAAATCGTATTTCTTAGCAAAGAAGTTTGACGAACGTTCGTTGGTCGTCTGATATATACCAAGCTCCCACATCAACCAGATTAGTGTTCAGCATTTAATATTTCCATCACTATTATCATATCGTGACTTTTGTTTAAGTAGTGCATATTACGAACCTGCACCCTAGCTCACCATCTTAGTCTTAGCAGCTCAACGGTCAGAGTGTCTGACGGGTCATCAGAAGGCTGCGGGTTCGATTCCCGTCTAGGGCTCAGAAATCGTTTTTCTGAGGATACGAGCTTAACAAACGTTTGTTAGCCGTCTAAAACATATACGTTATTGCCTCACATTTTTGAGGTAAACCTTGCAATTTACAAATTTCATATGCTCCGCAATATTGCCCTGTTCTTTCTTTTACATTTCCTCGTTAGTTTTGGTTTTATAATTGTTTTTCATGTCCTCATTTTTCTCAATTTTTAGTCTTCCTCGTCAACAGTCTGCTTTCGTTTCTTTCCATAAGAACCGTCACTTTTGCAGTAAAACATATCAACACTACCCACCTAAACTTCTAAAACTCTCTTTTTCATTTCTTGTGCTGGTCTTGTTAAGCTTGGAGGCGTGCTAATCTTCGATGACACATCCTTTCCATTAACATCTCTTCGTGTATTCCCTATGGAATGCCCACTGTTTTCTCTGTTGTAGCACGCAGAGAATGATTGGTATGATATCCTTTTATTCCTACCATTTCGCACAATTTTCCAAAGTGTTGTAGCCAACAGGAACAGAACTGTTCCAAACATTATCATGTTTCACGAACTTCTTCTTAGATGCCATTTGTAGTTTCCGGGCTGAAAATGAAGAGACAACCAAAACAAAAGCAAATTTATGTTTGGTACTTTAAAACTAACGTTTGGTATTAAAAAATAAGTGGACTTCGTAGTAGTGCGGCACACATTGCATAACTAGGCGAGGACCCAAAGTCGCCCTTTTCATGAGTAAAACTCAATGCAAATTAGGGTAGTCTATTATCGAATTGATATTTCTGACAAATCCTCGACAAATAAAAAAGTCAAGTAATTTCTGAGTACGTTTTTGTACTGGTAAAGATGACAACTTACCATTTGCTGACATAAAGCTTACACAACGGTACTACACAACAAACAGGATCAATGTCATTGGCGTACTGCTTAACCAACTTTAAGCTCGAATTTTCTATCTTTTAAACCACCTTGATTATTCCTCTCTCCAAACGAGGAATAGCAGAGTTTTTCGCCCGTGGCCGTTTTCATTTTGTGAAACTGACCAAATTTTAATGATCGATGTTCTTTTCCACCCCCGGAGAAAAAAAAATACTTTCCATTTAAAAGTACGAAAGTATTCAGTAGTGTGCAAACAAAATGCTCTTCTGGTCATGCCGTAAAAGGTTCAGCTTTTTTAACAGCGAAACCAACACCTTCCGAAGTTAGAAATTTCATTTAAGAGTATCTAAGCTATCCCTAAACGTTTTCAAATGTGGATCGCGGAAGAAATCTACATTTGGTTTCCCATTATCTTTTAAATGTCTCTGCAGGCTGCAGCAAAGTTGATACAGACTGTTAACCCTTTAGCGCCCGTTGTGAGACTTGAGTATTTTACTCTGGCTATCGCCAGACGATTTTACACATGGAACAGACTTCGCCGAACCGACGGACAGAGATATCCAGGCTAAGGTAAGCTGTGGTACACGACCCATGTATGAAATGACCCATGTACGTGTTAAGTTCCAATAAAACTGTCGCATAAAACATAGAAAAAGGAGACGAAAATACCGAGGTACAGAAAAGCTCCTGGAAGGTAAAATCAACTTATTTTGTTGATAAGTCTGCCAGTAAAGCATTATTTCAAAGAATTATCAATAACTATAAAAAGCGAGCAGCCAACACACTGAAGTAAGGTGCTGGATTTCATTCTCGTTTTCATTCTGGATTTCATTCTTTATTCATAAAGAAGGCATTTCAGTTCATTTTAATCGCTAAATCTACTTAAGAATATTTATCACGTACTCTTCTTCTCATTTTTAACTTTTCTACTACATTTAAATCTGATTTAAATTTGATTCAGAGTGACAATGCAATCGTTTACTTTCAGACTCGTTTTGAAGTTAAGCCTTCGGTGCCCGACAAAAAACTTGGTCTTAACTCGAAACTGATACCCCATTTCAATTCCACAACCTACCTAGCGTTAATCAGGAATGTTTACTCTATGAAAATCTGTTCTCAAGTCTTCACTGTTGAGTGGCTTGAAAAAACTCGTTAATTGGAGGTTTTTTTGAGATCTAGCTCCCCGACCATTTGAAATTCATGACCAGGATCAAGTATTCTTTTCAATTTTTCCCTAATTACCAAAGATGCACTGTTTTTCCGAAAGGGCTTATTCACTACCTCTTTATATACAATTCTATGATATGACATGCAAACAACAACACAGAAAAACTGCCAATCCTCTAGGGATATATACCATGACCTCCATTAACATTGAACAACTTTTTTCATACCTACCCGTATCTTTCGTTGAACTTTTTGAAGGCATTTTGTGTGTATTTTACCATCGAAATTCTGCAAAAGCCGATTTTTCCGATTTTTCAGAGCAAGCACCATTTTTCGGATTTTTCACTCGAGAAGCGTGTAAAACACGAGGCGTAGCCGAGTGTTTTACAAGCTTCTCTCGTATTCTCCCAACATTCCCCCATCGTGCATTATTACACCATAACGGCACGCGACTCGTTTTTTAATTCTTTTATAATATAAGAAGTTACAGTGTTAAATATGAATTTGGTGCAGTACAGTGAGTCTTACCCATAAGTGAAACCATGCATCACATGACTCAAATTCCTCTCTGCTGATATATGTGACCAATATGTCTTTTCTTAGGTTTTATAAAGATTAACTCAATTGCAAAATATAATTGAATTACTGAGGCATTACAGGAAATAAACTTACCTCCAGTTAGTGTAAAATTACAAATAAGATTAAATGTACATATTAAATGAGACAAAATGTTTAGTTTTGTTTTGATAGAATAGCTGTATGAATAGAATTGCATTAATTATATTTGAGTTTCATCAGGCTTTGCAACCCATGAGCTTCAAACTAGTCTCTATTCTTTGTTTTGTAACAAAAAATGCAGTGATGCTGGGGTTAAATTACTGGGGTAGGGATCTAGCATACCCTCTCTCACCAGAAAATATTGTTTGATATCATCCAAAGAATGCCATAATTGTTGTCAAGGTCTGTAAATTTAAATATGTTTATATTTAATATGTGTAATCCAGATTACAAACTTTAAGCAATAATTTAATTGTACTGTATAGCACATTTTATTGACTAGAAGTGACAATGACATTTTGAAATTTACATTTGCTGGGCCATGGCCCTGGATTACTGCTCACAACACCTATAAAAACATTATTAGGGTGTGAAATTAAATGAATTATAGACAACCTTAACAATATAATAGTTTGTATAAACCATGCCTAAAATAAGACAGCCACTTGCAATTTCTTTTGGGATACAGAGATCGCCCTAATTTAGATGCACTTTTTCTTTCGAATTTTTTTGGATAAAATGCTTTGTATCGCCTAAACAGTCGTAAACATAAATCTTCAGAAGTTTTCGTTGAATAAGTAACATACAGTATTCGCGTTCGAACTGTAAATCCTCATACATTTCGGCGGATGATACTGCATATATTACATAAAAGTCGCCGTTGAAAGTCGTCCTGTGTTACTTAACCATTAAATACGCAAACGTTTTCCTGGGTTCAAACGTCCAATTCACGGCCTGCCGGGCCAATGATATATATTTGGACGACTAGTGAACGTTCGTCAAGCTCATAAAAAAAAGTTTTCTGAGCCCTAGACGGGAATGAAACCCGCAAACTTCTGAGGAGCGGTGAAACGCTCTAACCATTGAGCTACCACGACTCAGATGAGCTAGGGTGCAGGTTCGTCATATTGCCTAAGCGGAAGTCACGATTGATAATAATGATTCAAAATACTTAATGCTGAACACAAATCTGGTTCATGCGGGAGCTTCGTCAATATCAGACGACTAGTGAACGTTTGTCAAGCTCGTTATCTCAGAAAAACGATTTCTGAGCCCAAGACGGAAATCAAACCCGCAACCCTCTGATGACCGGTGAGACGCTCCAACCATTGAGCTACCACGACTCAGATGGCAAGCTAAGGTGCAGGTTCGTCATATATACTGTCTAAGCGGAAGTCACGATATGATAATAAAATGGCGCCCATTTTTTAGAAAATGGTCTTCGCTTTCCAAACGATTCGTAAGTGTCACAAGGAGGTTAGTAGGGACGAAAAAAACGAAAATTTACGGAAAGGAAAACATTTGTAAAAGTGTCAGTGTGGACGAGTCATTAATATTGGCACACATTTAATTCATCAAATCTATGAAGTACCAAAGGGTGGGTTAACAGGTGCATAGCTGCCCTGGACGCCCACCCAAAGGGGAATCACATATACTACCTTGAAACGAAGTATGCTTCTGGCTATCACGAGATTATGAAGAATGGATGTCATAAATGCATCCACTTTTAGTTAACTGAGGTAAAATACGGTTAAATATCATGATGTTTAACTTTGTAACACTTTACATAATAAATTCTTTTTATAATATGGTTGTTTGCGTTAGAATTGTCTTTAATTTGTGTGACTAATAAGTTGTCGATTTAGTATTGAGTTTGAATACTAAATTAGATGAATATCCATACAACATGGTCACTGATGCTTTGTATGTTGTTTATTAATGAATACATTTTCTCAAGAGGTTTTTTATGCCACATTTTTGAATCCGTCATTGCTTAGTTTTCTGTTTTGTTTATATAAGGTTACGTTTTGTTATATCCTGGGTAATTTGATTATGAGGTTCCCTGCAAATAATACTAATACCACATTTGAATACTTAACGATTTTCCGAGGATTTGTTGCTGAACTTTGTGCTCTGATGAACTCAGGCTGTTTTGTTTTTCATTTTCAAGCTGACTTCCTGATTTGTCAACAGAATTAATCGATTAGTTGCACATAAATTGATTTTTTACGAATCGTAATGACCTTCACTCACAGAAGTCGTGGGTTCGGTAAAAACAGAGGGCGGGCATACAACAGGTGTCTCGTAGAGTGAATTGTTTATGTCTCCCGTCTGGAGCATTGCCTCTTTGTAGATGATATTATCTGCAGAACAATAAAAATTATTGGTAGCATCATCCTCCCCAGATTGATAAATTGGATTCCGACTTTCTTTGCATATCCTTGAACCTCCAAGCCATAACCTTTCTTCAGGACACGTCGGCGCTGCATAACTGAACAATGAATTTAAAAATGGATGTTAGAGAAAACTTTATGGCGATACAGTGGCAAAGAAAATCACTTCCAAACCATCATTGATGCACACATCCTGTCTTTTTAAACGCATATCAAAAACAATAAAGTCACATTACACATATTACAACATATCATGTCGTATCGCATCACATCACATCAAGCTAAACAAATATGTGCCTGCACAGCATACTAAACTAACTACGCCCAATCATCATCAAACGACACCCCATTAACCTTACCCAAGTCAACACCTGAACAATTCACGTCCCACAATATCACACTTTATCACGTAACACATTTACTGTGTAACAGTTTACCATTTAATATGCAATTCCTTGGTTTATAATGTCCTCATTTAATCACATCGAGGGATTAAAAGTTCTGAGAGGCGTGGGATAGTAAAACTTATCACAACTCTTCCATCTCGGCGGACAAATCTCCAGATTGCTTGTTAACCTTTCGGATGTGTCACCCCCCAATCC
Source organism: Nanipora kamurai (assembly GCA_036872915.1). Classification (NCBI taxonomy): domain Eukaryota; kingdom Metazoa; phylum Cnidaria; class Anthozoa; order Scleralcyonacea; family Helioporidae; genus Nanipora; species Nanipora kamurai. Next base: position 9,878 of record JBAHVQ010181272.1, read on the forward strand.
CTTCTGATGTTTTGTCCTTGATCACATTTCATTCAATGTACGACACAATTTGGTTAAAATTCTGAATTGTTTTAAAGAGAAATTTATACTTCTATTATTTTTCATTTGGCACACTAAGTTTTAACTGAGTTGAAATTTCAAGCTTCGCTCGCGGGAGACGCGGGTTCGATTCCCGTTGGGGAGCTCACAACTTTTCTGAGTTTTCACAAAGCTTGAAGAACGAGCCTTTTGTTGTTTATATCCAAGCTTGCAAAACACCTACACTCTACGCTCTGTAGATTGAGTTTGCTCATATACAACATTTTCGTTCAGCTTGGTCGGGAATGTAACAAACAAGTGATGACATTATTTTCCTCTACGATTTACACCACTCGTATTATTTGACAGTAGTGCCATCTGCACTCCCCTTACTGTTCGTAAAATTTTGAAGCAATTTTCAAATATCACTATTGATCGGTAAATCCTTAATTGCACTCGCTATAATATGGATTACCTGTACTAATATAAGGTGAATCAGCGAAATTACGGGATACCTTATTAAAGTTCGAATAAAAAAGCGAAAATTAGCGCTCAATGTTCTCTAGCGTTAACCCTTCAACGGTCGCGAAAACGCTAAAAACAAATGAAAATTCTGATTGAACTTCGGGTTACCAATGGTGCGCGCAAAAGCACACGTATTTGGTCCAACATTTTGGACAGATTTGCTTCAAGTCAAAATATCAACCAGGAAGTTGGTGTGAAATTCAATAGTTGAAAAGAGGCATATGTTTACTGTATCCAGCACGTTGACTGTTAAGGAGTATATAACCGAAAAATTATTTTTGTTTTACACGAAAAAAAAAATTCTTAGAATAATGAAGAACAGAAAGTCACACCTCTTTTACTTCTCAATTCCTTCTTGAGATATTTAGATCCTTTTAATCTTGTAAATTTGTCTTCTTCAGACTTAACTTTATTTGCAAAACATTTTAACTTATTAAGATGATTCAATATATTTTCACGAAACTTTGCAAGTGCATACATTATATGACACTAGAAATCGCAAGGCTGGTAAAACTATTTCTATAGTAACATGTCCTCTGTCCTGGTCAAAGTAAGTTGAAATTTTGAGCAAAAAACATTACAGATTTCAATTCAGATATCCAACAAATCCAAATGCAAAAATGAGGTGAAATATAAAAGCAGCCTAATTTGTGACTAGAAAACTTTAAGCGCTAAAAAACTGTATTAGGGTTTTACAATAGTTCATTGCAGTCAAAAGTTTTTCAGGGTTTTGTCAGTTATTCGACATTGAAAGGATAAAAATCGGTGCAATACTACGGAAATAATCTTCAACGTTAGAATTTTTGGAATTATCGAACTCCCCGACACAGTATCAGGTCTCCCAGTAAAGAATCAGATTACAGCAAAACAACAATTCTTATGACCTAAAGGTAGTGAAAGGCAATCACGTAGTCTTCATGAAGTGATCTCACCACAATCGCCAATTGATTAGATCCCAAAATTATTAGATACATCCTTCAACAATTTAATAAGCTTTCATTTAATACAAGGGTTAACGTACAGTGATGAATTGCGTCCGCGCCACATCATTTAGATTGGAGACACCCCCTGAAGGTACACAGTAACCTTGAAAGCTTGGTAGCTGATAATCAGGTCCCCCCTTACCACACCACTGTTTAAAAAACGGCAAAGATGAAATTGGTTTCTGTTTCTCACGTCATCCTTGAGATATTTCAATTTGTTTGATATGTAAATGAGGCAAACTGTAACTTCATTTTGTTAATACCAAATTTTAGCGCACGCAAGCCAAACCAACCACACGATTGCTTAGGAAAATGCCAGAATTGCTATCACCCAACACACGATAACACCAAAGGCGCTGTACTGGTGCGTGGAATATAAATAGCGCCCCTACTTCATCGAATTACGATGAGGGTGGTCTAACACCGGAGGTCTATTTACGTCTGATTGGATAACGTCATCAGTGGTTCTGTGAGGATATAAATAGGGACGTCACACCTAGAACGGTCGCCCCTGATCAAGACTCTAGACAGGAGTGTTCTAGCGTTGAGTAATGAATGGTAGTTATTTAAGCTACTTTCAAAACTAGCGTTAAATCATGGCTGATTCTTCACTTGTTGCGTTGGGAAGTTTGAATCAGGGCGCTTATAAATAGGGGGATGCAACGCCATTCAAATCGCTGATCGACATGCTGTACGTTTTTGATGAAAATGACCAACAAAAAAAGTGATTCGTGAATCAGATTTCAATTTTTTTCAGGTTTTCAGATTTCAGCAGATTTCAATAGGTCATTAGCCTACGGTCGTTACGGAATTGTAGGAGAGAGCGCCGGCTATTCACCAAAAGCCAATTGTGTCAAACTTTCCAACGAAGTCGCACTTACATTGTCTTTTTTTCCGAAAAAATTTTAAATTCGCAGCGAATCCTTTCTTTATCTCTATCACCGATCACAGCTGTGGCTAACAACAAGATACCGCATCAATTATTCATGTAGCTAAGTATAAATTTCTTTGTTGTTCATTGTAATTCACCCTGTTTTCAGTTCAATGGAAACGTCAGTTGAAACGCCTGACGCGCTTAATAATTCAAAGCAAACAAATCTCTCTGGCACTGAAAACGAACCAGAAAAGCCACCGGATGAAGTCGTTGCTATGTTGTCTTCTATGCACGATGGCATAAGCCAAACAAACGCGCTTATTCCGCGACTCATCACATCACCGGGAGCGAACGATACGTCAACTTCAGGGCCAGCCGAACAGGCACCAAAGAGGGTAACTGTAGCAGATCAAGAATTGTTGGGACCAGCTCCAAAGAGGGTAAAAAAGACCACAATCAGTGGATGACAAAGATCACAAAGACATTTAAGCCAAGGGCCATACTAACCCAGCCTTTTTGGCGCTTGAGATGTGAGTGGGGTCGAGGACGACGGTGAAAAGGAGGAAGAAGCTTCAGATGGCTATCTAGCCACTATTTCGCTAAACTTTTTTTGTTCTTGCCCTCCAATTTCTGATAAACTGGCAAAAATTCCAAGTAAAAAATTTCGAGTCAGAGTTTGATATTGAAAAATTTAAAATAAATCTCATAAAGACCTAAAAACAGCCTCAGAACTGTGACATATGTCCAAAGAGTTGTGGCTTATACGCTTTACCACCTCTTCTTCATAAGAATTTTAGGCAAGCCTGAGCCAGAGCCAACAAAGTGGAGTGCATGTTGTTTGGGGATAATATAACTGCCAAAATCCAGCAATTTTAAAATGCCAGTAAAGTTTTTCAAACAGTTACAATTCCACATCGATCAAGTAGTCGTTGCCCAAACTCTAAATATGTTAGAGGCAATGTACAAAATCTCAGACCTTTTTTATCCCAACGCGGGAGGAGCCAGTTTCCTCTACAAACGAAACTACCAGAAGACCTAAAAAGACTTCAGGCTCAGGTAGACAATCTTCCAAACTTTGTTAAGAATATGCTTATTTCATATCGTAAGTGCAGAGCATCTTGTTTTCAAGCAGGACAAGTCTCCATACATCATAAAAGGTGGACAGAGCTACCCTCTGATCCAGAAATCCTACAATCAGTGAAGGAAGTATTATTAACTTCACTGATACCCCCCAGTACAGATGTTATCTCCCCATAACTCTTTCTGCAAGGATCATGTAGCAGTTGTGGAGAAAGAGATCAACTCTCTATTCAAGAAAAAGTTCATTATACCTAGCAAATATGAACCAAGGGAATATGTTTCTTCCATTTTTCCAGTGCCAAAACTAAATGATAAAATAAGTCTTATCAATTTAAAATCCTTCAACTGGTTTGTCTCCAATCCTCATTTTAAAATGGATAATATTCATACAGGCTTGAAGTTGATTACAAAATATTGTTTGATGGCTTCCATTGACCAAAAAGAAGCCTATTGTAGTGCAAAAATAGACTCATCTTCTCAAAAGGAAAGGAAAAAAGGAAAAAAGGAAAAAAACTGCTAAACTTAAAAGCCTAATTCAACAAGCCGTCACAGGAGCTCATCTGATAAAAATTAGATTTGTGGCCCAGATTATAGGCCACACGGTCGCCAGCCTACCAGCTGCAAGATATGGTGCTTTAATTTGCACTACCGATTTGGAAACCTTGATAGAGACAAAATCACTACACTTAAAGTGAGAAAAAGAGATTTTGACTCAATGATGAGTATATCTCCTGGTGGAAAACATGAGCCTAAGTGGTGGCTTGACAACCCTGATCAGAGTTTTGTTCACGTGAAAAAGCCATCGATTGATTTAGTGGTACATTCTGATGCATTACTTGTTGGTTCGGGTGCTGCTTCAGGTCCTCAGAAAACTGGGAGTAATTCATCAACTACTGAAGCCAAATCTCACATTAATATCTTGGAGTTGCCTCCCGTTGTCCTAAGAAGCTTTGTTTCCCAAATTGTCCACATGTCAAATCAATGATTGACAATAGCGCTGCCGTTTATGTGATCAATAACATGGGGTCTAGTCACACTGAGGAATGTAACTCTGCTCTTCTTGAAATATGGGACTTCTGTATTGCATAACAAATATGGCTAGCAGCTGCACATGTACCAGGGACACTAAATGTGGTGGCTGACCAAGTATCTCGTCGTTCATACGGAGATTTCGACTTGATTCTTTACCTCAGCCCGTTGAGGGATGGTTTATCAACCCTAGCCTTTAAACCTGAAATAGACTTATTGGCATCCAGGCTAAACAAACAATTTTCAGTTGAAAGTACTGTTGCAAGAGACCTGATCCACATGTATTGCATGTCAATGCTTTTACCATCCCATGGAATAATTTAAAATCTTACTGCTTTCCTCCTCTTAATTACATTTTACTGGTGCTAAAGAAAATTATGATGGAGAAAGCCGAGGGTATACTTGTAGTTTGCAACTGGCCTACACAACCTTGGTATCCCATCCTCGAACGGTTATTGCTTAAACCTCCCCAAATCCTTCCACTATTCAAACAATTGGTGCTTATTCTAGCCTGCGTCCAGACGCTTGGTTAGTTCGTGCCTAATCTCCTGAAGCTTCAGGGGATTATAGGGACAAACTAATCCAAGTGTCTGCACTTAGGCTATGCTGCTTCCTGCTGTACAGGACCAAATTCATCCAGTGCATCAGAAGCTGGAACTAAAAATAATTATGATTTGTGTCAGTATCAAATAGAGTATCTAGGACTATCCATATCTGCAGTTACTGTGATTATGTCTTCCTGGAGGAGAGATACACAACTCCTGTATGAGACGTACTTCTCCAAGTGGAATACTTTCTGCACACAAAAAGGAAAAGATTTTAATTCGGCGCCTGTCACCACTAGTATTGATTTCCTTGCTAGTTTGTTCGATTCTGGTTATTCATATAGCTCCATAAACACTGCAAGAAGTGCTTTATCCAAATTTTTTAAATCCAACTTCGACTTACAGGTAAGTCTCGTTAAATTTTTAAATTATCACTGTTTTCTCTTATATTTTACGCGTGATAAGAAATTGAGTGGGTTTACAAGCAAAATATTAGTTATGTTACTATATTAGTGTATAGGTTCCTTAGAAAATAGTATCAGAAAGAACTTATTTAGGCTTTAAGAGATGTTTATCCGTGTTTTTCGAAGATTTCAGTGGAGATTAAATTTCACGAGCGGATTGCATTTTCCTTCACTGTTAATGAAGTGTTAAAATCGGAGATGATAATTTGGAGATATCGTGGCTGAAATATGAGCATTATCAATGCTATACTTACGACTTTAACCTTAGTTTCTTAGGATCGAACAATAAACATTCATTAAAGGGATACCCACAAACTAAAATAACACATCTTGTAAATATTTAATGCAAAAGGAGGGCCATATTTTTGTGCCGTTTTGTGCTTCTTTAAGCGAGTTCCAAATTGTCGCTTCGTTCGTCCGATATAGGTCTTTTTGTAATCTTTACACGGTATAGAGCATATCGCTCCTTTCATTTGCTGAGTTTTAAGTTTGTCTTTAGGTTTTGGAAATACACCTTTTGCCCTTCATTAAAGCAAAAGCGATGTTCATTTGAGCGATTCATATCTTCAACAGCGCTTTTCAAAATTCAATAACGTCAATCGAATTTTAATAGCGCTATGAGGAAAATTATTTACAACAAGTAACTAAATATTCCGTCAAATATAGCGTCAATTTAAAAAACATTAACATTTATAGAATTTCATTTGCGTCAATCAAAATTCAATAAGGAAAATGGGAAATCATCAAAATAAAATAAAAAGTCAATTAGCGATAGCGTGTGTGTATAAGTTGCACATACAATTATTATAAGTAATAACATGGCTTGAGGAAAATTAGCGATTAAATTGCCCGCCGCCGAGGGAAGATTTGTGAAAGTCCAAGGGCGAAGCCCGAGGACTTTTACAAA
>JBAHVQ010181283.1:0-16300 GCA_036872915.1 Nanipora kamurai
TTTCGTTCCCAGAGTAAGTCGGATAATTTCCAAGATCAATCTCCCTAATTTTCTTTTGCTGAGGTTGGAATGTCTGCATATGTTATGTTGCTGACTAAGACATCAATTTGCTGACTGAACTTGACTTGGGGCTCCAGTGCTACGCCCTTTAACTTAGGCTACAGTTTCAGGGTTAGTATGTATTAACTGACTGAGTACTCTACTTACAGGTAGCAAAGCTTTAAACCTTGCAAAGATTCCTATCTAAAGTTACTTTAAAAGCATGTTACCTTAGTTGTTATAAAAGTTATAACAATGTATATACTGTATACATTTAAAGTAAATTGCAATCTTTCAATGAGAAATATTTCCATGAAGTTGAATTTTCTGTTTAATTGTATGGGTTTATAATTAAAAGGTAGGAAGAAGATGTTGTTATTTCCCTTTAAAGTTGCCACTAATAGCTTTAGCACAAGTACAAAAGAACAATCAGAGTCTCCTTGGTCCTGCCATGGTGCACTGGTGATAACAGTTTCCTAAGACACTGTATGTTATTTAGAAAATTACATGTGATCACCAGCTTTTGCCATCTAGAGGCATGTCTTTATCTTACTGACAGTCCCTAGAAATGTTCTGGGGATAAGCTGGAACTCTAGTTCAAACTCCAGTGGAAGGTAGTACAGCTCCACCTGAATTATCCAGACTGTTTGGGATACACAAACTAAGTGCAGACAATTGAGATTATGAATATTAACGATTAAGTTATTCACAAAAAAATGAGACTATCAGACAAGTCCGGATAATCAAAAAATCCTAATAATCAAAGTCTGGATAATCAAGGTCCAGATGTTCAAGGCTCTACTGTAATGTGATACAGTTGAAAAACAAAGTGGCTGCCTATGCAAATGATAAAACACAAGAGTTTTCCACTTAGCAAGTGAATCAAGTCTTCAACTACTTACCATATTTACATTTTATCCACTGAATCCCCAGTAAGGGGTGTATATCAGTATACAACCACTGTAAGGTACACCTCTGGCAACATGTATCTGCATTTGATTGACCATGTTCCAGAATTAGAATACTTGGAATAAAGCAGAACATCCATTTGATTGAACTACTATCATTCCAACATATTCAAAATAGCTATTCTGGAATACTATGGAATATATTCCTGCTTTTTTTGGAATAGCATCTACCAGCATAGCAAATGCATCCTAAATAATTTTGTCACAATTTATGGAATTTATGAGAGGTTGACCACACCCATGAGACATTAACCTTTTCCTAGCCATGGGCACACTCTGATTCATAATCTGGCTAATTAATCTGACCATGTCTTTAAAATAAAGAGGAAACATTACCATCAAACTTTATTGTCTGGTCTTTAATCAGAATCTTGGATTTTACAAGATGTTAGTTCTAGAGTTGTATTTTGTTTTATATTTAATTGACAAGAATAATTAAGTGATTATTAGTTAATCAACAGATAAACATTAAATAAACAAATAAATGGATAAATAAACAACGAAACGTACAAATACACAAAAAATTGAATTTCAGTAAGACTTACGGACGATTTCGCATTTGTCATCGACATAAGAATCTGTTGTTCATATTTCTCGTTTGTTTTTTTTTTTTTGATGCTTAGAGAAAACTGAGGCAGAATTATCAATTATTATGTCATCCAAGGCAAAACGAACTAGTATTTTTCTACAGAAAACTTCACAAATCTATCTTTCGACAGTCATTGTACATTGTAGCAGTAGGCAGGAAAAACAACGAAAGGCTCGTTCTTCAAGCTTTATGAAAACTCAGAAAAGTTGTGAGTTCCCCAACGGGAATCGAACCCGCGTCTCCCGATTGCCGGTACGGTTGGTTGGTACCACTAGACCATGAGGGCTCGCCAAGAAGTCTGAGATAAATTGGGACCTGGGTCCTATGTTTGACATGCTGCTTTCGTAGTTGAAAGCTGAGTCATGCCTGTACACCTACAATCTCTACGCTCTGTAGATTGAGTTTGCTCATTTGTATTAGGCAGGAAACTTGCGAAGCAGTGTTAGAAGTCTTCGAGGATATCACTTTTATTCGTACTCTCAATTCGGTATGTTCGTATCTATAATCTGATAACGTTTAATTATGTCTCTCCAGACCCATTGACGCGTCACTATGTTGATGTTCAGTAATTCGTCAGATGTAATTTCCGGTCGACTATTATACAATGGGTGCCAAAAAATGCTACTCTATTAAAAGTTAAGGTACATCCAAACATGATGTGTCTGATATTCTGCAGGTTCAGTTGGTTTCTGCGAAAATTTGGATGCTTCCTTGAATTAGGCGAATTCGTTATTTACCCTTGTGCATAAACATTTGCAAGCTTTATTTATGTTTCCACGACTCTTGGGTTTTAATGACTATCAAATTACCACAATAGGAGATTTCTAAAGAATAGTTATAATTTTTAATAGGGTAGCATTTGTTTTTTATATATATATACACAGTATCCACTGTATAAAGAGGAGTCATTTATTGATGTGTCTAAATGGTACAGGACATTGTGTAGGAGCTAATGTACAATCATGGATTGTTTTTAACTATTTTCGGTCGGACTTTTGATATTTTGCTCTGCCTAAAGTTAGACGATTTGTACTCGTCAAGCGAGGACGTCTCGGACAGGAAATGGCCCCTACAGTGGAAAAATCGTCGTGAGTTCTTGATTTTTACCTTCTATAAAAATACGTTTGGAATAGGAAGAACAGCGTTCATAGTTTGCCAATAGGGAGCTTTAGCTTTGACTACGATTACGAGTTTAGTCAACTTGTAATCGAGGTTGTTGTTCACATTTCTTAAGCACTTTAGTGGTCAAACACAAAGATGACGGCGACAATTAATCGTTAATTTGCCGCTTTCTTTTCTTTCGGTAAGCTCTCGTTTTTATGAAAACAATTACAGCCAGCTTTGCAACCACTATTTCTTGTGTATGATTTGCGAAAAATGTTGGAAAAAGTTTCCAACTTTCGCTTTTTTTGTCTTCTCTCTAAGGGTTACAAAATTTTGCTCGAAACCCGTAGTCTCATACTGTTGACGATGGCAACTAGTGGTGACGAAAGAAAAAGGCACGTAAATTAGGAATCACGTACTCTTAGTTAAAGCTAAAGGTATTCCTTACTATCTCATCTCGTTCCAGAGATAATTAGGTTTTGATACAGGACGTCATTCTCTCTCTCTACCGAGGAACAAGATCGTCTATTAAACCCCGAGGCTCACTGTTTGTTGTGATGGGATTTTGGAGGGACAGCGATGATGCACATGTCTCTCACCACTGTGAAAAGGGTTCCATTCCGGCAACGTGCAGCTGTCTGATTAAAGTTCCCTTGGTCACACGTGAGAAGAGTGTTGTCCAGTTTGACTGACGTATGAAACATTGCAGGTTTTCTCAGGGTACACGCGCAAAAACGAAGAATTTATAACAAAACGTCCATGGACTTGTGACTGGCTTGTCAGAGCAAGTCTAGAATGGGTTGGTTTTGACGTGGAACAAGGTTGATGGGCGACTTTATCCAACTTGGTACATTGATTGCTCTTTAAAATTGCTTAGTTAGATATTACTCGTATAACTCATCAACGATTCAAGCAGTCACAAGGTTGTGGCGAAGAAATGTTGTTACGAGCTGTAAGATTTTTACATCTGTAGGTAGAACAGCTTAGACAGTTGATAAACTCTACGTTATTTTATTTTACCTTTTGAGGGGCTTATGCTCGAAACGTCAATCGTTATTTTTTCTTTATGCTGGCAATTTACCACCTTTGAACTTTTGTATACTTTGAATAGACGGGTAATGAAGGGGAACGACAATGGGTATAGAAATATTGAATGGAATGCTACTTAACGCCGCATACTTGCGGTTTTAAACTCTCGATCCTCTTTTGTGCATGCCAAACTGCCGATGAAAAAGTCTTCGTTGTCAGTACAAACGGGTACAAATCAACCGCTAATTAATGTCCTACGTTGATAGAGCACAAGGTATTTGGAGTCCGAAAGCCCAAAGTCAAAGACAAATTGGATAACTTCCTTTCTTCAGGAGGGCGATCATCAAGTTACAGAGGTACGAAATTGCTCCTAAGGCTCATTCACACCAACGTTAATCACTTGTCCGATTTCTCTTGAAAGACTGATTTAAACTGTGGGTTTGCTGCGTACAAGCGTTCGCCCTGATGTATACGATTAATGCAAAAGAGTCTTTAGCTCGGATTACAACATTAACGAAGGAATAATAAGCAGGAATTGTGCTCTTATGGGACGATCGCATTTGCCCGGGCCAACAGTCGTAGTGATAATCGTATCATGGGCTTCAAAACGGCCTTCCGATGGTCACGTCAGCTAAACGTGTCAAAATTGTGAGAATTGGCTTTTATTATTATTTATCGGTTATTGTAATTGTGCGTTATTCCTTATCCTCAAACCGAGATGTAAGCAGCTTTAACTAGAATGTTCGGTATACGTGAGCGAAATTTGCGCTAAAAGCTTGTCACAAACTACGTATATTATATCTAAAACTAAACTCTGAAGTCTGAGAAACTCTGGCTGATCAAACAGTGATAAACCAAGGACTCAGAAAAATTCCGAGCTTCAGACGGGACTCGAACCCACAACTTTCTGAATGCTAGCCAGATGCTAGCTATAGTCTCGTCTGGAGTTCAGAGTTTTTCTGAGTCATTGGCTTCTCACAGTTTGATCAGCGAGATTTTCTGAAACTTTAACACTGCAATCTCCGAAGACAAATTAACGAGTACATGTAAAACGGTTTATCTTGAAGTTGTTCAGATTATTCTTAAGCAAACCGACAAGCACGAACTCTCGTAAAAATTAAAGTATGAAAATAAACAGACTTATGTCTGTTTGATTAAAAATCTTGTTTGAATCTAATTTAAGTTGAAGCTGAACATGAAATTTTTTTTATTGCAAACCAGTCACTGTTCGTTAGAACGTAAAATCTGCTTCCATATTTTCAAGATATTAAAACGAGCACTGAGATGTTTGAAAAGAACGCATGGCATGGCGTTTGTACTAGATTTGCCCTGCCGATACTTCTGTGATATTTTTGCGAAGGATTGTAATTTCAATGGAATTCTTTTCTTTCATTAATGAGTCTTTATCCAGGTCAAGTGCCAAGGCTCCAAACAATATTCGTTCGTCATACCTTTTATTCCTCGCCCTAAAACCACTATACGCTTCCGGGTCAGTTATGCGTCAGTTATACAGCTTTTGTAAAGGTTATATGTGTAAGTCACGGAGGTGTTTAAGCAATATATAGTAACTGGGAGTGAAGACCGAAGTTGATGCATCGCTTAAACATTAAGGTCAAAGTATGTAACCTACTTATGTCATCGCTGGTGAAGTTTGAAAAGAGTCTTTTAATTGCCCGATAAACGTCAAGAGATGGCGAAATTTTGCCAGAAAGTGCATTCCCAGCCCCTAAAACCGCCAGCTACGCAGGCTAGAAAGTTCATTATCATGTGTACATCATCATGTCTTCTTTAACGAGAAAAATTGTCTGTAGTTAGCCGGAATAAAGATTGTAGAAGATTGATCTTAGCAGGAAAGAGCTAAGTAAAATGGTTATAACCCCTTCCTGGCTCGATGTTTCTGCTTGACGAATAAAATCGTCGGCGTTATAGGTAGTTTAAAGCCTTAATCAACTGTTAACTTGCGATTACTTGCGTTGGCTTGCATTAGCTTGCAACTAATTTGAGCTTGTTCAAATTTCACGTCAAACTTGACGTTTGTAAGAGCCATTCTCAAAACAGATAATGAAGAAAAAAACTCAAAGAAAAACACGGAAAGATACCGATGAGCTTTTTACACCTCTAACTTTGCCGTAATAACAAGAGAACGAGTAGAAGTGCAGGACTTGTGGCAACTTGTGCCACTATTTGACTCGTGACATCGCAAGTTGTCGCAAGTTAACTTGCAAAAATTTGCTTTCGTTTGATAAGATCCACTTTCGTACGCCGAACAACAAATGGCAAGCGAAAGTAAAAGTCTTTCTGAATAGGATACGGCAAGAAAATACGGTAAGAGGAAGGTGTTGCCGAACAAGCTCTACAAAGAAAAGCATCTCCGTCGTTTGCCCGACATCTTGAACGGAAACCTAAAGTCCAACTCACACGATCATATTTTCTGTGACGAAATTTTTTTCACAAGTTGTTTATGAAGTAAATGGTTTGAACCTGGGAGAATCGTGACATGTTTGTGGAAGCTGATCGTCCAGGTTAGTGTAGTATTAAGAAAGACTGTTAGTGGAAGTGACGTGTTGTGGAAGTGTTCAGAGTCAAGAGTCTTGACCCTGCGTCTATATCACACTCCCTTAACTCAAAAGACTGAAAATTTCAATCACAGAAGTTATTAATAAGAACGGCTGGAATTAGGGACAAATAGCTTAAAATTTAAATCATTGAAATAAAGAGAGCAATAAGATGAATAACTCGCTATTCATCGGATAAGATTTAAGTTTGGTTGTTCAAAGGATAGAATGTGCTGTTCGCTTGCTGGGAGTTATCCGTGGGATACGTTATCCAGTCTTCTTACCGTACTACTGGCATCAGCGGTATGTCACCCGGGGCCGTCTTCTCGGCATGCTCTTTAATCGCTGGTCAGGGGCCGAATGTTCAAAGCCTGGGTTGCTTATCAAGCTGATAAGTTATGACGAGTGAACAGCGAAGTCTTTTCCTTAACCCTTTCCTGGCCGAGGACTTTCCCCTCGACGAGTAACATCGTCTGGCGTTATCCAGAGTAAAATACTAAAGTCTCCATAGGTCACAGAGGATCTGCATGGACAGGAAATTAACCCTTTCCTGACCGAGGACTTTCCACTCGATGAGTAAAATCATCTGGCGTTAGCTAGAGTAAAATACTAAAGTCTCCATAGGTCGCTGAGGACGTACACGAACAGAAAGGAGTTAAGAAGGTTTTAAACTCTTGTTAACCCTTTCCTGGCCTAGAACATTCCCCTTGTCGAGTAAAATCGTCTGGCGTTAGCCAGAGTAAAATATTAAAGTCTTCAGGATGGAGACAGACAGGAAGGAGTTAAGCAGTCAAACTTAAATTTTTCCTTGTACAAAACCAAAAGAGTTGGGAAACTGCCGGAACTTAGACCTAGAAAAACTGACGTTGCGCTCCGACGAAGGGTCTTCGCTGGAAACGTTAATTTTTCTAGATTTAAGTTCCGGAAATTTCCCAACCCTTCTGGTTTTCTACAAGTTGCCCAAAACTGCCTACGCAGCTCACTACTTTTAAATTTTACCTGCCGAATAGAACTAGTGGGTGAGAATCTCCTTACTCAGTGAATAAAATTTAAATTTAGTTCAGTGGTTGGATAATGTCATTCACTTGATAGCATATCACTTCGGATGTGGTATTCAGGCTTTGAGCAACTGACCTCTCGTGTTTGTTTGTCCTTCCGCGCCTATTTTTTTTTATTTAAACATTGATGAATCGACAATCTCTGCATGGTTCCGCTTTTTCGTTTTTGTAAACATGTTCGATGTTTATACAGAGCTGAAGACAGCACGAAAGATGGCTCTTTTTCTTAGTATCTGTTTGATTAGCTCTGCAGCTTAATTTACCTGGCTGTGTTCATAGTCTCTGACGAGTAACTTGGCACAGGTAGACATTCAGAGGATGACAAACCTGTAGCGAAACTCTGATGATACGCAAGACAAATTTGACGTTTACGCAAAGCCTGTTGTCAGCTGCTGTAAGGTTATTTTATATAGAGCGACAGGGACGTACTGTTGCCGCTTCATCTCCGGCGTAAGAACTGGCAATCATACCTTAAGTTCCGTTGCACGCACTGCTCGTCAAGACCTGGGCAAATGAATGCAAAATCATTCAACATTGTTGATACTAAATACTGAACACTGACGTAGTTCATACGGGAGCATGGTACATATCAGACGACCAACGAACGCTCGTCAAGCTCGTAAACTCAGAAAAACGATTTCTGAGCCCTAGACGGGAATCGAACGCGCAACCTTTTGAAGTTTTTATTGTCGTTTTGGGTTAAATCGCCTCAAGGTGATGTTATTTATTCTGTAAATTATGTTGTACATGAATCATATGTAGGTAAAAGAAGCTGACATATGGTTAATCTATAGTGCATACATTATTTGTTTGACGAAACCTAATTAAAATCGTTTCATTTAACATCATCACCTCAAGTAACTCTTGTAGCATACTTCATTGTCTACACGGATATTTTGAAAACGAAGCATCTCTGAAACAGTATTCAGTCTTTTTGAGATAACTTTTGACACGCCGAATGTTCACCTAAATCTTTCGTCAACTTCGTTATGCAACAAGCTCCTTCCTTCGACTTTCGGGCCTAACTGAGCTTCTACTGTCAACAAACGTGGCTTAGGTTATCTTGGATCGAACCAAGATCGTTCTAAGCGAGATATTCACGCAGCTAGATTGAATGGAAAGCGATGTAGTTCAGTCAACATTCAAGAGGTGGTCTCAGATCAAAGAGAACCAATGCGAACGCAGACCAAACCAAAACTGGTAGATGTTTCATGACTTTTCATTGAAATAATCACTGACGCCTTGGGCGGGTGCGGAGCAGAGAAGGTCAAGGTCCCCTAAGATTCAAAATTTCTCGGAATTTCACTGATTTGTTGTAAATGTTAAGCTGTACGGAAACCGTTTTTATACATATTCATCGAGTGTACTTCAGGGACTTTTATGCTTAGTGTAATAATATTGGATAGTAAAGTAAATGGTTTGAACCTAGGAGAATCGTGACATGTTTGTGTAGGTTGATCGTCCAGGTTAGTGTAGTCTTGAGAAAGACTGTTGGTGGAAGTGACTGACGTTTCGACAGCCTTAGCGGCGGACATCTTCAGAATCAAAAGGAGAGTAAATACAAATACAGGTGAACCTGACATTTACTCTCAAGACCCTTAGGTAGTTCACGTAATAAATTCTACAATGACTTAAACCAGTGGTTCTTAACCGGGGTTCGATCGAACCCCAGGGGTTTGGTGAGTCAGTCTCAGGAGTTTGGTGGAGGTCAAGACACACATTGTGTGTGTCCGTTCCGTTTACTCCACTCGTATGATTCGAGTTATGTTTTGTTTTTGTGTGAAACTCATGTTTTGTTGGTTTTGTTCTTTAAACACAGTGATTTTGTGTTCAACTGATGCATGGTTCATTTTGTGCACTAATAGAATATATGCCTATGTTCTGAAGAAATCATATCTTATTTTTCCAATTACGAAGGGTTCGGTGAATGCACGGATGAAACTTGCGGCGTTCAGTACCTCCAACAAGGTTAAGAACCACTGACTTAAACCATTATAGCGAAACGCAGTGAATTGTTATTGTCAGTATTGAAGTGGTAGTCGGTTGCATCGCCCACTTAACAGATTTATTTTATCGTAAAGATGTTGAAACCCCGCCTTGCCCCTCTGTAACCGAGGTTCCACGACGCTACTGGACTATTGGAGTTCCACGATTTTCATCACGTGTAGCAAGTTGATCGTTCATGTTGGTTGATTGACGTTTCGGCGGCCTCAAAGGGGGCCATCTTCAGAGTCAAGTGAAGAGAACGCGGTAAAACACGACATGGAAATTACAAAGAAATTTTATTCTCGTAAACAGAGTTGACTTGACTCTTCAAAATTTACTTGACTCTGAAGGTGATCGCTGCTGAGGCCGTCGGAAGGTCGGTCAATGTAACCTGTCTGTCACAAGTCTTCTCTAACTTGAAAGATCAGTTTCCAATACGCAACGATTCCCTTTGAATATTACTTTATTACTTTATAAGATTATCATAATTCCGCATTCATGAAAAAATGACAATACGAGGTCCCATGAATAACCTGCATGTAACAAGCTAGGTAAATAATTCGCTAATTTCAACTTTAGTAACTGGTTGCATGGATTAATTCCAGTTCGCCTAACCGATCTAGAAATTTCGTCGTGTTATCGCGATGATTTTTAAACAGCATCTTTCCGTATGGCAAAAGTAGTGGATGGCACTTGGAGGGCAAGTGGGGGTGTATGAATGCCTCCCAAATAATTATTTCAGAGAATAATTTAAAGGAGTGCTGATAGACTTGACGGCGTTGTAAATGTCAATGGTGATTATTAGATGTAAGACCTGCTAATGGGCTATTTTATTTTACGTTCAAAAGTAGAACTGACAGAACATCTCATACCACGCTATCTTTGTTTACCACTTCCTAGCATTCAGAGGCTGCGAAGCGAAAAGAAATGGCGGGAAACGTTCGCAACCTTCTTAAATAGCAAAGCGGAGAGATAAATCTGCAGAGTAATCAGCTCCACATTGTGAACTTGGGTTAGCTAGGTTTTTTGATTTGGGGGCAAAGGGAGGGGCAGGGGTGATAATTGGTGGCGAATGGAATTTGTAGCTCGAAGCGGAAGTCTCAGTGCACGAATATAAACATAAGTGTGATTTCTTGTGTTGTTAGAAACAAGATTTAATTTGCGACTACCGGTAATAACGGTAAATATTGAACTTACTGATATTTTCCTGAACTCACTTGGGGCGGGCTTCCTCACTGGGGACTCGTCCCATGCTCCCCAGTGTTTACGCCATTGAACCTCATTTAACTTTGGATTGATCTTTGTTAGCGATTGCAGGGGGATGATTGTGCTAAACTAAAGATGGCGATTGTTGAATTTGAGAATACTTTTGAGGTCGTACTGATTTTGGTAAACCACAATGAAAAGACTTGAGGAAGGCCTGAAAGAAGCACTTAAAATGTTGTTGGGTTAACAGGTCACCAAGGAAATCGTCGATCCCATCAAAAAACTTTGGTTGTATTCCAGATGGCGAAAATATATCTTTGTTCTTTGTATGTTATGTTTTCATCTGTTCTGTCTTCATTCAGCTTTCTAGTCGAAAATGCACCTGTTTATTTTAACGTTCTTCAGTTATCTTGGCAAACCACTCAACAACTAAAAGTGTTAGTGAGACAATGGTAGTACAAGTGTCTCTCACCTCTGTAACTAGGGTTCGATTCCGACTCCGTGCAGTCTTCTGATTAAATTTACCTTGATCACATCTGAGAAGAGTGTTGTCCAGTTTGACTCTACCAAACATCGCAGGTTTTCTCCGGGTACTCCGGTTTCCGTCTGTGGTAACACTGGGCCCATGAGAGATGGCCCTAACTGGACCTCTAACGGGAACAGCGTAGAATAGCTGATAGGGTTAATCAGTATGAATAAAGGAACGTTACTTTAAAGGAACTTTACAAATGCATGGTCTTAAATTTTTTATCTATGAGTTATGGCACACTTATTACTGCACATTAAATAACATAACTGTCAGAAGAAACCTCCAATAAAACCATGAAAAAAAGAGACGCGGTAGCTTTCAAAACGAAAAGATTGGCCTCTTATATACGTTTAGTCAAGACAATGAATTGATTTTTTAAAATTTCTAATAAAAATGCCTTACTGCAATTACCTGCTTACCAAATCATAGACCAATTGCATATGTATGCATATGTATGCATAAATACGACACGGCATCATTATACACGCGTAGCCTCAACTTCATTCTTTTGAATTCAATTCATGTTCACTCATTGTGCTGAAGTTTTGTATTGTTTCAATACAGTTCAAAAGAATTAATTTGAGGCCATGCGTATACATATGCATTGTCGTATTAATGCAATTGGTCTATATTTTAAAAGAAAAACCAGGCTGAGGTTTGTCAAAACTTTATGTAATTTAGTTGAGATATCCAAACCTCGTAAATTCTTAATTGAGTTGGGAAAACGTCTTCCTTCGTTAATCTCAAATACCGTATTTATTCTATTAAACGCCCGCTATCCAATACACGCCTCTCTCCAATAAACACCCCCATAATTTGCGAAAAATTGAATTAAACGCCACTCTCTAATGAACGCCCCTCTCTAATGAACGCCTCTCCCTAATAGACGCCCCTTTGAGAATGTAAGACGCCGTAGGTAGATATTTTAATATTTAAAACATTTAATGTCATTTACATTACCTTTGTATAAGATAAGGTTGTTTGTAGGTCATTGACTGTTCGTATTCGAATTCAAAATGAGTATATGTATCTGATATGCGTCAGTTCTTCATGGAGAATCCTCGCACAAACTTTTGACTTGGTTCTGGCTTTAAAGATACCTGGTACGACTAGACCCACCTCTCGTTTTCTTTTACCACGAACTTCTACTTCGACGATGTTTCCTTGCAGTGCGTTAAGAAATGTTGCGACCAATCTTGAAAGTTCTATTTGAAAGTGTCCTACCAAATGCACGTTGTTGGCGCAATCAGATGATTTGCTACCGGTATATTTATATACACCAACTGCATTTGAGTCATACTCTAACGCTTCAGCCTTCAGCCTTGAGGTTATCTTTTTCGCAACGTAAGATTTCACCTAGTGCTGGAGTCCACGTTTCTTTGTACACATGATGTCCTCTTGTTGCAGTTTTGAATTTGATCTGAAAGCACATTTCGTAATGACAAGAGCAAACAGTTCGTGCCAAGCTTTGAATGAAGACAACTAGTACTGTAACTGGAGAACGGAGTGTTTTCACTATACTATGCAGAGTGTAACTTAATAGTTTTGGCACTGTCATGTTTTTACGCGTTTTTGGCATGCGAGTTCTAGATTGAAACGCTAACGTGTTGCCATCGGGCTGGAAATCTAACATGAACGAAGATACTTCGGCAGCAACCTCCCATAAAGGGAAATTAAAACGAAGTTACTCGATGTCCTTTAAAAAGGAAGTAAAGATATAGAATATGAATTATTCACTGAGAAAGAAAAAATGCTTTACAGATACGTAGGTATATGACCAACAATTCATCGTATAGATATTTGAATATTTGTTGAAAACACAAATTTTGTGCATGTAGGAGCTGGGTGGTCAGACGACATGGGAGCGTTCGTCAAGCTTGTGATCTCAGAAAAACGAACTCTGAACCCTAGACCGGGGTCAAACCCGCAACCTTCAGATGATCGGTGAGACGCTCTAACCATTGATCTACCAAGACTTAGATGTTGAGCCAAGACTGGCCTAGCTGTAAAATCTGATGATTAACTCGGCACGGAATGGGGACGTCAAAGTTTACTTAGAGAAATATAGTTTAATGAAAATTATGGGCTTTATAAGACTAGACTGCGGGGATTGCCCGAATGCGGTCCTAACCCTGCGACATTTTGCGACCTATATACCATTGTAAAGTTGTGCCAGAGACCTGGTAATACCGTGGCATTGTGAGACTGTTTTTAGGGACGAAAATATGACCCCTCCCTAAAAACAATCCCATGATGCAATGTTAGCTAAGCTATATCCTGTTCCTCAGCCCAATTCTTGAGTGATCAATACATCGTTTCTCTAATGTGAAGTTCCTAGTGTATGACGGGTAGATCCAGTTTACCCTGGGGACGAACGGTCACATAAACGCATAATTTGAACTTGTAACTTTGTCTGTTTGCCCCCAGTGTTGGCTGGATTTACCCGTCATACACTGGGAACCTGGCATTACAGAAATGGTCGATTATCTCTGTTCCGCTTTGAGTTATTCAGAACGGTTTACCTCACAACATACGCAAGCCGATAAGACTCTCGTCACCAAAGCCCCTTTTTTAATGACTGGATGAAAAGTTGATATTAATTGGTCCCGGTTATCTTGCGGAGGGTACTTTAGTCCATGAGTAAAAAGGTTCGGGTACTCCAGCTACGGTTGTCACAAATTCTGAGTGCTTGTTCACATTTGAGTGATTTCTAGTGGAAAACAAGGAAGATTTTCGAAAGGATGTGGTTATATGTCAGTATTATTGGACATAGAATTCGTTCTTGGTCAGGTGACATCTCGTGGGCAGGGATGACTTTTTTGCCATTTCAAACTCGCCATATTGGATAAAAGACAGCAAAATTAACTTTGAAAATTAGAATTGACTTAGTTTGGATGTAAGGAAAGGATGAACTTGATTGAAGTCATCTTCTACGGTTGAGCAAAAGTTTTCGTGACTCAACCCGGCTGAGTTGCGTCAGGAAAATTTTTCCCTGACCGTGGAAGATTATTTTAATCATGTTTATCCTTTCCTTAGATCCAGACTAAGCGAATTCTAATTTTCAAAGTTACTCTGGTTGTCACTTATGGCCGAAATAAGATCTTCTTTAAGTCTTTCCCAATGGCCTCAGATTTGTGTTATTTTACCCTGGCTAATGCCAGACGATTTTACTCGTCAAAGGGAGAGGTATTGCCGGGAAAGAGACGATAACTCAAAAACTAACTCTTTCCCGGCGGTCTCATACTTTTGTTATTTTACTCTGTCTCCAACAAAGACGATGTCGACACACGTCAGTTATCACGTGGTTCACACGAGAGACATAAGTATAACAGCAAGATCTGCAGACCACCAGCTTGCATGTTACGCCAAATTGACCCATCTGGGAGGACCATTTCAAAACTCCGACGTTCAACAGATCAAATAATTTCTGGAAATTTTTGTTTACAAGTAGTTTTCCTCCAACAGGAGAATGAGTGCAATATGTCTACAGTGTGTACGAATACAAAGCATTACTTCTCCCCTGGGAATTGCGAAGACAAAACAACTAGAACGTTTCTTTGTTGTGTCTTTTGTTCGGCTCTTGGTTTATTATTGGACTTTGATCGTAGGCTTTTGATTACGGCGATCCTTTAATGTCGCAGCCTTGACTTCATTCCTTTGTCTTGCCTTTTGTTTGGTTCGTATGCTCATGCTTACCTGTGGACCAGGTTTACGTTTTAAGTTATTCATTTTTGTTTGAATGAGGCTATTAAAAGAATACGTTGTCCAAGTTCAGAAATATCCGTTTGCCAGTTCTTTCTGTCGCCGTACGTGACCTACGAGCGTTTGTTGCCAAAGCTCTCAAATGCTCCGGCTTTTTTCGAATACGGAAAAAAGATTAATTATTATATAGTGTGAATTAAAAAAACGCTATCCTATTAAAAATTATAATGATTATTCTTCGGAAATCACTTGCTGTACAAAAGGTAATTTCTAAAGAATATTAACGAAGCATGACTTGGGTAGCGTTTTTTGGCACGCACTGCAGGTCTTCTAATTACTATAGTTCTGCACTTCTGTTACTTCTATATTCCAAATCAATAGACAAAACACCATTGCATCCACGTAATGAAATAAGTTCCAGACAGACAATATATATATCATTTTGACCGTTGAAAATTTCCTTCAATAAGTATAAATATCAGAAACAAAAACTATTCTCTCCGTCTGTCCTTATTGCGCCACTGTCCCAAAGGCACTCGCCGCTAAATTGCGAATGGCTGTGAGCGGATTACAGGTGGCGGGTCTATGACCTAAACAGCATTATCTGAAGGAAAAAACCCTGCGATTTTTAGTAAATTTTAATTGAACACTTTCTCTGCAAACTAATATTTGGAAACTAATTTTTCTGTCAACAATTTCAATGATTCAAAGCGAAGAATAAATGTCCGTGCTCGCGTCGATGACTCTTGTCGGTATATTTGGCTGTATGTTCGTTAACAACGTGTATATTACTAAATGCTGATCACTAATCTGGTTCGTGTGGAAGCTTGGTATATATCAGACGCCCAACGAACGTTTGTCAAGTTCTTTACCTCAGAAAAATGATTCCTGATACCGTCTAGGGCTCAGAACTCGTTTTCCTGAGGTAACGAGCTTGACGAACGTTCGTTGGGAGTCTAGTCGTCATTTTTATTGTCTCGAACATTTCTTCTCAGCAAGGCACTTTTTTGTTTACGGCTCGAAATGTGAAAACATGGAACTACACGCCGAGTTAAACAAAGAATTTTTATCCGCATTTTAAACGTACAATAAAAATGAATAATCATCTTCGCCTTCGTTACGACAATTCTTTATTAGTTAAATGTAAATTACATATTGAAATAGGCCACTTCCAACTTTACTATTTTAGCGAGAAGACTTTTAATGAGACAATTGTCTGGCCGTCACATCTGAAAACATTTATTTTTTGTGCACATGTACAGTTAGTTGGTTCCGCTTCACGAAATACGTTATATGTGTGCATATTTACTACTTTTGTATCACACTGACGGCGAAATGCGAAGCTTTTCTGAGTCGACGATTATTTGCAAAAGGTTATACAGACATAGACTTATGTATGTTTGTGTATTATATTGTGCTTATATATATTATATAAGCAGAAATTATATATATATATATATATATATATATATATAAGTCATATATATATATATATGGTCCGTTGCCTGATGATCGCCTGAGCGCGTGAAACTCAG
>JBAHVQ010181304.1:0-16292 GCA_036872915.1 Nanipora kamurai
ATATTCATAGTCATATTTAAATTATTTAGTTGTATTGTTATTCTAATAACCTGTTATGTATATAAGTAAGTAATGTTAGATAAAATTGATTCACACACTGACTCACATCCAACGATATATTACATGGTGTCATACAATCTTCAAAATGAACAAGTTGAAGGGACCTGGCAAATTGGATTTCACCAACATGCAAAATCTATCAGAAACATGGAGACTCTGGAGACATAGCATGAAATATTATCTAACGGCGACATGCACCGACAAAACCGAAGCACAAAAGATGGCCAAGAAATCAAAGATACCTTCGAATTTCAAGTCACTGAGGCTGGACAAGAAATGATAACCACGGAGATTCTTTTTGCTAAATTCGTAGCGTATTGTAAGCCCAAAAAGAATTTAATCGTTAAACAACATTGTATCCTAATGAGAGATCAAGAAGCCGGTGAATCAGTTGACTAATATGTCACCAAACTGAAAACCCTGGCAGCTTTGTGTGGGTGACTTAGTATGTAGTCGAATCATTGGTGGTATATCTGTCAGTGGTCTACATATTGTGTTGTTCGAGCAAGATGTCATCTCAAGACAACAGATTAAGTTATTTGTCAACTAAGATCATGTAAATCAAGTAAGGCACAGTGGAGAGAAACTGGGTAACAATAGAGATAAATATAAAAGAATGCCAACCAAAGTCCAAGACACAAAGAAGCCCAGTGAAAATATAACCAGAACATAAACAGGCGGTGTGTCGCAACTGTGGTCTAAAATACATTCCAAAAGACAGTGTCCTGCTTATGCCAGACAGTGTAACAAATGCAAAAAGATGAATCATTATGCAAGAATGTGCCGCTTGAGTAAAACTGTCAATACATGCCAGCAACAAGAAGAAAATGTTAGCAAATATTTGTTCTTGGAGTCCGTGAAGCTACAAACTGTTGACAAAATAGAAGCAACAGAAGTCGAACACGTAGCATTATTGTTGTTACGATTTGAAGCTTGATACCAGAGCAGACGTTAATGTAATACCATATTCAATTTTCAAGAGAATTGCCAAAACATCAAAGATCAATTTGAGAAAACCTACGGTGCGATTAAGTGCCTATAATGGGAAAGATATTCCTGTAATAGCCATCTGCACTCTCCAATGTCGGCATAAAGGAACTGTCCATGACCTAGAATTTTGTTACAAACATAAACAGTGATCCTATACTTAGTGTTTCTGTGTGTAAGAAACTTAGTCTGGTTAAATTTTTGAATTCCATAGTAGATACTGAAGAAGTCGCGACAGAAAATCACATGAGAAATGAGAATGTCGATGGTTCTGAAGCTTTTGCGAGAAGAATGAAGACAGAGTATCAAGATGTATTCGCAGGTATCGGATGTTTAGAGCAACCTTATCATATTGTGCTGGATCCGAATGTTACCCTTGTTGTAACACCACCTAGAAGAATCCCATTTGGTCTAGAGTCTCAAGTAAAAGCCGCACTAGATGAAATGTGCAAAGATGGCATTATTGCACCAGTCAATCAACCATGACAGATAGGGTCAATGCAATGGTCGTCGTGGAAAAGAAAAACTCAGACAAATTACTATTTGTATCGATCCCCGACCCCTCAATAAAGCAATTAAACGAGAGCATCACCATCTGCCTACAATTGAAGAAATCACCACAAGGCTAAGTGGAGTAAAATACTTTGATGTTGGATGCAAAGTCAGGATTTTGGCAGACTCCCTTAGACAAGGAAAGCTCAGTCCTAACCACCTTCGGTCGTTACTGCTTTACCCGAATGCCCTTTGGTATCCATAGTGCCCAGGAAGTTTCTCACAAGAGATTGAATGAGTTGTTTAAAGATCTACCTGTGGTGGAGACTGACATCGATGATATTCTGATTTGGGGCAGAACGACGAAAGAGCATGATGAAAGATTGGAGGAAGTCCTGCAGCGAGAAAGAGAAAGCAACCATAAGCTTAATCCTAGCAAGTGTAAGATCAAATGGCCTGAAGTTCTTTATATTGGTCATGTGCTCACTGGAGATGGAGTGAAACCTGATCCATCCAAGCTTGAAACAATTTTAAGTGTGTCTTCTCCTGAAGACAAGCAGGGGGTTCAGCGGCTACTTGGGATAGTGAATTACATGGCGAAATTCGCTCCTCATGTCTCTCAGACCACAGCACCTCAGGAAAGATGTAGTATGGCATTGGACCAAGCGCCATGATCAAGCTCTTTGTGAAATTAAGCATCTTCTCAGCAAAACGAGCCCTGGAGTGTTGAAGTACTACAATCCTTGAAAGCCAGTAAAGCTGCAAGTAGATGCCAGCAAGTCTGGGTTAGGCGCAGAGTTGATGCAAGATGAATGACCAGTCGCCTACGCTTCTCGTTCACTTACCGAGACGGAATGTCAATATGCACAGATCAAGAAGGAATTGTTGGCAGTTACATTTGTTGTCAGCGATTCCATCAATACATCTATGCAAAGAAGGTCATGATAGAAACTGATCACAAACCATTGATTTCGATCATTTCCAAGCCACTCTTCAAAGCACCGCCAAGGTTACAGCGGATGTTGTTATGTCTCCAACGCTATGACATCGACTCAAAGCCAGCCAAAATGGCAAAGAAGATACCATTTTAACAGTTCACGCAACAGCCAACTTACCTGTCAGTGACTCAAAACTGTCTCAAATATGTCAGGAAATGGCAAACAATGTCTCTCTGACCATGTTATTGCAAATTGTCATCGAAGGATGGCCAAATTATAGACGAGATGTGCCAAAAGAAATCGCAGAGTATTGGGTATTTTGAGATGAGCTCACCTTCACCGATGGAATCATATTCAAAGGCCAGCTTATCATCATTCCTCGATCTTTACGGAAGAACGTTCTATTACAAATAAGCGCGAGAATTGGTTTTCTGGCCTGGCATGTTGGAACAGATTGAAGAAATGGTATCCACCTGCTCAACCTGTCAAGAGCTCTGATACAACAATCCGAAAGAACCAATTATTCCCCATGAGATTCCTCAATATCCTTGGCAAGTCGTAGTTACGGATTTGTTCACTTGGAACAATCAAATTCGATTATTACTGTCGATTAGTGGGAGATCGCATAACTTCACAGTACGACGAGTGCAGCAGTCATCAACAAATTGCAAGACATGGTATACCTGAAGTGGTGAAGTCAGATAATGGTCCGCAGTATAGTTCATTCCAGTTCTCAACATTTTCTGCCAATTGGAAATTTTCTCATGTTACCTCAAGTCCTACGTATCCCCAGTCAAATGGCTTAGCAGAGAAGACCGTGCAAACCACAAAGAGAATGTTGGAAAAAGCCAGATGTGATCGAAGAGATCTCTATCTCGCCTTGTTGGAACAGTGAAATACTCCGATAGCCAATTACAAGTCACCAGTTCAGTTGTCCATGGGAAGGCAATTACGCTCTCGTCTACCGTGTACAACTGGTCACCTTATTCCCGAAGTAGTTCCTCATCGTGACACTCAGTTGAGATTTCAGAAGAAGCAACTGAAACAGAAGAGAAATTATGACAAGACAGCCATGTCATTACAACCATTTAAGACTGGCAAAATGGTATGTGTACAGCAAAAAGGAAAATGGACTCCTGCAAAGGTGATTGAGATAGCTGATATATGCCAATAAGCTATGTAGTCAAGACACCTGAGGGAGAAGTCTATCAATGAAATCATAGACATCTAATCGGAGACTCCTCTAGAACACGGTTACTTACATATGAAGAATGGTGAAGTATCACAATCCAAAGATTTCCAGCGAGAACAACCAATGAAAACCCAGAATAATCATTTGCGAGAACCAAGTAATAACACAGGTTAGTTTCGTACACAATCCAGACATTTGGTGAAACCACCTGACAGGTATCAGGGACGACCTTAGAATTTATTTAGTTAGTTGGAAAACGTTATGGACGAATCTTAGGTAAATTGAACATTTAATATTGAACATTACTTGTTAGGTTTTTGGAAAAAATATTTTGTTTTGAAAAAAGGGTTGTAATATATTCATAGTCATATTTAAATTTAGTTGTATGGTTATTATAATAACCTGTTACGTATATAGGTAAGTAATGTTAGATAAAATTGATTCACACACTGACTCGCATCCGACAATATATTACAGCCACTGAAATAATACAGCTGAGTGATATTAGCCTTTTCCATGTGCTCAGCAACTGCTTCAACGTGTATATTCGCTACAAAGTGTATATTCGTACTTTTCTCAAAAGGCAGGTAAATTTGTGCTTGTTTTTTTATATATTGATACTCAATATAATTAGATTTATTTATCAAAGCATCACAATGTTGTGGATCAAGTTTTTTTCCGGTAGAAATCATACAATCAAATTTTTGAAACTCAGCTCCCCAGTTGTCTTGACATCTCGTAGCTGTGATAGGTTTTCTCGGTTAGCATTCAAAGCAAATTTAATATCGCCATGCGTGAATGATTTAGATACCTGGCCAACTTGTTCAACTTTGTCAATGAATATAAACGAGATGTATATTGTTGATTATGTAAATTCGCTGAGTTGCAGTATTGAAAAATATGACTTTTTGACCATGTCTACACAAATCCCAGTTATTTGGCTGGGTTGCTTCTGGGTACAACGTCCAGTAGTAGTGTCAGAAAAAAGTATATTTCCTCCACGAAAGGATATTTTTGTGCTAAATTTAGCTTATGTGGCAGTATGTATTTAGCAAATACTAATTGTGTTAATGATTGGGATTTGTTGTGGACCAACTTAGAAAAAAGTTGGCTTTACTAGGTCAAGTGCCCCATGATTGCAGAAGTCCACCAGGTGATTGCCTTTTTGCATCCATGGGACATGCTCTGTATAAAAATTCAGAATCTCATTTTCAAATTCGTACTGCTGGAATAACTCATTTGATTAACAATCCAAGCCTTTACATTGAAAGTATTGTGCACATGTCGTTGGATAGATATATCCAGGAAATGTCCAAAACTGGTGTAATGAGTTTCTTCTAGTTTATTGTCGTTGTAAGTCTTCCTAAACAGCTCATATCTTAGTTCTTGTTTACACACACACAAGATCGATGATTGCCGCACAAATTGTTCACGTGTTCAACATACCGGATGTCCGAGTGTCGGACATCCGGTGGACTACATATCGTCACATTCCTCGCTTTTTACTAACTTCAGCGTTTCCTACTTGATAATGTCTGAGTCTCAATACTCCAATATCAAATATCAACAAATACATGCACTTCAGTAATTAAACGGTGTTAGTAGTAGTGATCTGGAGTTTTTATCAATCGTCCCCAAGTAGATCTTTCTGTAATGATATTAGAATGTGGTAACCTCGCAGGAGGCTCCTTGCTTTGATAGCATGAAGCTGAAGGCAATTCCTGTGACTGGTTGTCAGTACCCAGCTCCTCTATAGCTAGTGACAAGTCTTGGGGAGTATCAGGATTCGAAGGTGCTTTCTCTGGCTCGTTTGCTATGTTAGTTTCTTCATCTGCTCTTTCCTTTGATGCTGCTAAATGTTTTCGATTTTGTATGTAGTGCTGGCCTCGATAGACCACTTTGTAGGATCGCGGTCCAGCTTTCTTGTTGCACACTCCTTTCTTCCATGTCTTATGTCGATTATTTGATTTGGGTCTTATTCTGACAATGTCTCCTTGTTTGAGTTCTGGTAGGCGCCTGGCGCCTCTACTGCAGTAGCGTGCTTGTTTCATTCTTTTGCGGGTCAGTAATTCTTGAATGTTATTCACAAGGTTTGGTTTCAACAGTTTCGCTGTCATTGGGAGAAGCGTTTGCCTTCCCATCAATCTCTGAGCTGGTGATGATATAAGGCCTTTGGTTGGCGTGTTTCTCCAATCAAGTAATGCTAAGTAAGGATCTCGATTGTCTGTGTGTGCCTTCAGAATCCTTTTGGCAGTTTTTACGGCGTTCTCGACTTTTCCATTTGTGCAAAATGTGGTGAAGATGTGATATGTTTAAATTCCCAGTCCTTGGCAAAGTTCTGAAAACTTGTGGAGGCGAATTGAGGACCGTTGTCACTTCTGACTTCTTCAGGGATTCTGTGCCTAGCAAACTGGGACTTCATGTTAGTGACAATTACCGATGTTGTGGTTTGAGGGAGGATGTTGAATTCAAAGAAGTTGGAATAGTCATCAACCATGATGATATAGTCTTTTCTTCCTAACGTAAATAAGTCTACAGCTACTCTTGACCAGGGTCTGTCCGGCACTCTTTGTGATATTAAAGGCTCTTTATGTTGTTCTGCTCTGTAGGTGTTGCATATCTCACAGGCAGAGATGTTTTCTTGCACGGCGAAGATACCCTTCTGCACCCACATGGCTGGAATGTATCTTTCTCAGCATTTGGCTTCTCATGGCTATGGGTACCACAACTCTTTCACCTTTAAAAATTATCCCATCCTGTACTGACAATTCATCGCAAAAATTATAGTATGCTTTTGTTCCAGGCAAAACTCTACTCTTCTCATCAGGCCATCCCATTTGTATGTTCTTCTTTAGGTCTAGAAGTACCTTGTCATCTTGAGTTTTTTGTTTAAGTTCCTCGAAGCGTTTGGGACTGATTGAGAGATGTTTTGTCATGTCCACTTTCTCGACTGCTCGTATGTATTCTTCCTCCTCTTTGGCGGCTGGACATGGCGAAGTAAAGTAAGCCCTACTCAGAGTATCGGCAATATACATATCAGATCCTCGTTTGTATACTACTTTCAAATTGTATTTCTGTAGCTGCATCATCATTCTCCAGAGTCGTTTCAGAGCTGCTAGAAGAGGTTTTTGTAGGATTACCTCTAGAGGTTTGTGATCCGATTCCACAGTGATATCACGACCGAACACACACTGGTCAAACCGATCACATGCATGTACAACTGCTAGTAGCTCCTTCTCTATCTGGGCATAATTTCTTTCTGTTGATGTTAGGGCTCTTGACGTAAATGCCACCGGCCGGCCTTCTTGCAGCCTTCTCCAGATTGCGACGCATCACACTGGAGTGTTACTTCTTTACTGACATCATAGTAGCTTAGAACTGGATGGTTTGTGATGAGGTGCTTTATTTCTTTGAATGCTTTCTGGTGGTTTTCATCCCAGTGCCATTAGACATCCTCGTCTTCCAATCATCAGAGGGGCTCAGTGACTGGAGAGGTGTGGAAGGAATTTTGAGAGGTAGTTCACTATTCCTAAGAACCTTTTGACTGACTGAACATCTGTCGGTTTAGGCATCATCTTGATAGCTTTCACCTTCTTCGGATCAGGTTCAAGAGCATTAGACGTAAGCAGGTGGCCAATATAGGGTACCTCGGTCAGTCTTAACTTCACTTTATCTTTGTTTAGCTTCAGGTTCTTCTCCCGAGCTCTTTGATGGGCATTTTGAAGATTCTTGTCATGATCTTTGATAGCTGTTTCCATGTGATGTTTGCCTTCGCCAAACACTAAGAGATCATCAGCTATCACCGCAGTTCCCTTAAGGTCTTCAAACGTGTTATTCATTCTCTTCTGGAACTCTTCAGGCACCAAGGAAATACCAAATGGCATTCGCAACCAGCGGAAGCACCCAAAGAGAGTATTAAAAGTCGTAAACTTGCTGAAATCCACTCTTGGCATCTAGCATGGAGAATACTTTTGCATTGCTTGGTTTGGTGGCTACTTCTATTGTTGGTATTGGATAGTGAGATCTCTTGATGGCTCTGTTTAGGTCCTTAGGATCAATACAAATTCTAGTTTGTTTGGTTTAATTACCGTGACCATACTTGATACCCAGTCCGTGGGTCAACTTTCTGGAGTGAAGATCTCTTCTTCAACCATACGCTCTCATTCTTTTGGCTCCCTTAATGTAACCGGTACTCATCTAGGTGGATGTATCACTGGCTTCACCGCAGGATCTACTTCAATTTGGTAAGTTCCTTCAAGGCATCCAAGTGCCTCAAAGACATCCGCAAACTCCTTCAAAATCTCTGTACTATCTAATGGTGACTTGATGGTTTAACTTGTCATTCACAAGGACTTTCAAGAACTGCAACTTTTGGCATGATTCAGCACTAAGAAGTGGTTTCACGTCAGCATCCACCACTTGAAATTCTAGGATATGTTGTGTACCACCTCCTGTGCACTTCAGCTTACACTTCCCAAAGGGTATATAACATGCCCATTGTACATGGTTAGTGTGGCTATGCTCTTTTGCAAGTAGAGACCATCAGGGTTTCCCTTTGCATGGCTGTAATCTTTGAGTGGTAGTATGTTGCAAGTAGCTCCACAGTCTAGCTGGAACTTAACATTGGACCTATCATTTACTTTCATGGTTGCATACAGTTGTTTAGGGACATTTGCTGGCTTGTCCTTTGGCTATGAGTGATCCAATATAATATTTTACCATATCCACAGAATATCCCTCTTCAGATGTGCTTTCACCACCCTCTACTCAATGAAGTCGTTGGTTCTTTGTGTTTCTTCTCTTGCTTTTAATTGCAAAATGGTTGTAAATACCACACTTCTGGCACTTAGCTCCAAAAGCAGGACATTGATTCTTGTCTCTTGGGTGTTTTCGGCCACAGCAGTTGCAATTTATGATTGAAATTTTATTTGGTGGCTTCTGATTGTTGGGTGAGGACTCTGCAATCTTTTCTGATCTAACGTTGTGTATAGACTCACTGGTAATCTTTTGGTCTAATCTTTATCTGTCTCAGTTGGGCTTGAGTGAGTTAATCTGACCTAATTTTCTCTGTAAGTGTTTGGAGGGTTAATTCTGGGTCTCTCAATAACCTTTCTCTTACAGTACTGTCTTGGATACCAAACACTACTCGATCTCGAATTAAAGACTCTTTGAGGGCTCCAAACTCACAAGTGTCTGATAATGTTTTTAAAACAGTGACATAATGATCAATAGACTCACCGTTTTCTTGGTTTCTCAAAATGAACATGTAGCATTCGTATATGGTGTTCTTTCGTGAATTACAAAAAACCTCAAACTTCTCCAAAACTTTGACTATCTTTAAGTTGTCGCCTTCTTCGTTCCAGGTGAACGTGTTTTATACATCAACTGCTTCTTCGCCAATCACAGTTAGTAGTGTTGCCGCTCCAGTGGGTTGTTCTTTCGCTGCAACTCCAGTTGCTATTTTGTAATTGTTCCATTTCTGTTTAAACTTCTTCCACTTCTGCGACATGTTTCCATCCAAAGTTCTCAAAGGTTGTGGAGGTGGAAGACTGAGCGGTGTTGTCATGCCCAAGGCGACGTTTGACAACAGATCTTATACGATGGCTTGTACTTCTTTGCTCACAACCACTTCATCCTAGACTTACTACAGTTTGTACTGTTAAAAATTATCCCACTCCTGACACCTTTTGGGAAGAGATGCAGGAAATGCAGCAGGGAAAACCATTTCTCATCAGTGTGTAGATCATCAGCCAACCCTAAAACCCCCTACCCAAACAAAAGAACCAAAGCAAGCAACCAAAGCGGACAGGTCAAACACACTACCGAGGATGACTTATCTGTCAGCTCAGATGATGAATACTTTATCCAAGCCAAGAAGATCACAGGAATGCAAAAACAGAAGTGAACTGTGACTGTACGATTAAACAACATCAATATTTGCATGGAACCAGATAGTGGAGCCAAGGTCAACCTAATGGACAAACATCAATTCAAAGCATTATTGCACCGAACCAACCATAAACCGATACCAGAGCGCTGCCAGATCAAACTGAACACCTTGCAACATCCTTTCCATATAAAAGGAAAATTTGAAATCACACCTGTGGAAAACCAGCAACGGTTATTGTCGTAAAAGGAAGAATCAATTCCCCGCCACTGCTCAGAAAAGCTACACTCAATCTAGGAATGTTGAAGATCCAACCTGATGGAGGACTAACCACACCAAACCCCATACGGATAGAGGACGACGAGCCCAAGACCATCAAGGCAGCAAAGACCCCCAAGCAGCAAAACGTGGAGAGCATCATTAGCAAGTATGACCACGTATTTCAAGGAATTGGTAGAATTACGGACAAGAAGAACAACAGAGAAATATACGGACAATTCCATATGAAACCAGAGGCAATCCCAGTCGCCCAAAAACCACGGCCTATAGCCTACCACCTCCAAAAGCCCCTGAAAGGATGGCTGCAACAAGGAGTTGACGAAGACATCTTTGAGCAAGTCCCTGAGGACAAATCAATAACGTGGTGCTCCCCACTAGTAATACAACCCAAGCCGAGATTTACAAAGACACCCAATAAAGAATTGAGTCCACATATGATCAGAGCAAGTGTTGACCTTCGCATTCCCGACAAGCATATGGAACGAAGCCGGGTAACCCAAACACCCACTGATTTCATGACTGCACTATTTGGACAAAGACACCAGCTCACCCTTGACCCAGCATCACAAGCAGTTGCCACCTTTGCCATGCCTTGGGGGTAATGATTAATTTTCGGGGCCAAAGTGTTGCAAGGTCTATTCAACGAGGCAATGCAACGAATCTTCGGTGACACTCCCAGATGCCTCAACCAGAGGGATGACATATTAATAGGTGCACAAAATTGGTCCAAACACAATGCCACACCTGAAGCCGTACTGCAGAGAGCTGACGATTATGGAATCACATTAAACAAGACCAAATGCAAGTTTGGACAGGAAGAACTGGAATTCAATGGCTTTTGATTCAGCAAAAATGGACTGACATCCATGTGAGACAAAGTGCAGGCTATTCAGGAATGCACTCTACCAACATTGAAGTCAGAAGTACAAAGTTTCCTGGGCATGACTGGGTACTTGGCAAAATTCATCCCCCGCTACGCCTTCCTGACCCAACCACTTAGGGAATTAACCCGTAACCAGACAAAATTCCATTGGGGGTTCTGAAGAACAAAATGCATTTGAGAAACTCAAGCACAGCATTTCCAACAATGACACCATCGCTTTTTTCAACCCCGCACAACCGACCATGATGAGAACAGAAGCTACCTATAATGAAGGCTGATCAGTGGACCTGTTTCAATGCTCTGAAAAAGGATGGCAACCTGTTCATTTCGTCAGCCACAGCCAAACTGAGAAGGATGTGCTATGTGTGAAATGGGCAAAGAATCGGTTCAGCATTTACCTTATGGGAGCACCCAGATTCACTATTGTTACAGCCTTTACTCCCCTTATTTACCAAAGCAACAGTGAAACGGGTCATGGACATGCAGGATGTCGACTACAAAATGTGATACGAACTTGAAAGTTTTATCAAGCATGCTTGTACAAAACACTTGATGCCAAATGGCATTGGTATAGATTTGAATACCAAGCTAGAGATAGCATACATTCCCTGGGATTGCAAAACTAAACAATGACCCTGGTTTGTGTGATCTAACTAAGACAGCTCTTAAAGGCTTCATAACAGAGAAATACAAAAATGAAAACAAAGAGCTTGAAAACACGCTAGCGCTTGACAGTGATATTAATGCTGGTAAGAGAGGATCTGAATTAGCTTTTAAGTATGTAGATTGGTTGCTTTCAACATTTAACCCAAATCCACCAGATGATGGATTGTGGCTTAGGCCAGAAACACATCCATGCCAAAAGCGCTATGACGACATTTCGGATGGTGATATGCATGACGACTATTGTGCTATTTTAAATATGGTTCAGCGCCATACACGTTGTAGCACAAGTTATTGCTTAAGAAAAAAGACCTCTGATCCTGAAGCAAAATGTAGATTTAATTATCCACAAATTACATGCTGTAAGACGACGCTACAATTTGAAGACATTCATAATAATGGTAATGAGCAACAATATAGAGGTAAAATGGTCACAATGAGAAATGATTCTCGGCTAAATAACCACCAGCAGCTTCAACTACAAGGTTAAGAAGAGCTAATTGTGACATACAAATAGTCATTGATGCCACTATGCTTGTGTCGAGTATCTTACTAATATG
Source organism: Nanipora kamurai (assembly GCA_036872915.1). Lineage (NCBI taxonomy): Eukaryota > Metazoa > Cnidaria > Anthozoa > Scleralcyonacea > Helioporidae > Nanipora > Nanipora kamurai. The sequence continues at coordinate 11,942 of JBAHVQ010181304.1, forward strand.
CTGCAAAAGGTGAGCCTAGGACCCCGGTGCTTAAAGCAGCTTTCAACAGAATTCTGAATGATACTCCAAGCAATGCTACTTCTCATAAAGCAATTACAGTTATTATGAAAACTGTTGGTGAAAGAGATTATACTGCACAAGAAACAATGCATCATTTACTCTCTCTTACACTACAAAGTTCAAGCTTCACTGTGATACCTGTTAGCTTGAAAGGGTCATGCAGGATTAACCTGTCTTCAGCAGATGGTTAAGTCTATTCTAACAATTCGCTACTTGATGTTTATGCGAATCGTACACAATACAGCAGTGCAATTGATACAACCAAATTGAATTTTTTTCAATTTGCGACACAGTTTAAGGTTGTAAACAAGGAGCTCACAAGACTTCCAGATAATGTATTTCCTAGAGTTTTTCCTACATATTCACCCAACCCAAGAGGCCCAAACTTTTCTCAGTATTGCAAACATCAACTTTTAAGATACAAGCCTTGGCAAATAACCCAAGAAAGTGCTTGGGACAATGTAGAGCCATCAAATGAAAATATAAGTAAATGGCAAGAATTTCTTCAGACACAATATGCAAAGGAAAATGTTCCTGACTGGTTTGACAAACTTCAATCTGTGATCCAGAGTCAAGAAGACCCTGAAGAACGGGTAGTTGACATGCAATACAAAAAAACACATGAAGAATGGATGATCATATCAGATCTCCATTCACCTTTTACAAATTCTTTTGAAACAAATCTACAATCTGTCTAAGATTGGAACTGTGATAGAGTTAATTTTTCTGAGAAACAAATGGCGAAATGCCAATCTGGATAAAAAATATGAAAGAACAGGAATATCAAATTTTACATGATAACCATTAAAACATAGACATTGATACATTCAGTGAAATGCAAAAACTTGCATATGACATTGTTCATTCTCGCTTTAATAACACATGCGCTGATAGAAATCAAGACTCGCTTACCCTCATCATTAATGGGGTGGGTGACAGGTACTGGCAAGAGCTATCTTGTAAATGCTATTCGCATTCTAATAGGTGAGAAATATGCAGTCACGGCAACAACGGGTAAGGCTGCCCTTTAATATAAATGGAGTGACAATTCACTCGCTTTTGAAACTACCAGTTGGTTCAAAATATAATAAAGATCCTGCAGGTCAGAATCTGATAAGATTACAAGAATCTTTGAGGAAAATTGATTACATCAGAATTGACGAGTATTCCATGCTTGGCCAAGTGACATTTGGTTGGATAGATAGGCTGTGTAAGCAAGTGTCAGGTTGCCAATACAGATGACTTGGTGGTAAATCTGTGATTTTATTTGGTGATCCAGGCCAACTACACCCAGTAGCAGACAAACCGCTTTATTGTGCAATACCAACCAATAGTATTGGTGAGCAAGGTTATCTTACATATCAGATGTTTGATAATGTAGTTAAACTCAATGTTAACCAGTGTGTACAAAGAAATGATCCAGGGCAAACACGCTTTAGAGAGTTGCTATCGAGATTAAGAAAACGTGAATCAACAGATGACTGGAAACTGCTGTTGACTCGACTACCTTCAAAAATTTCAAATTTGTGCAAATTTAATGATGCAACAAGATTTATAATGTTTTATAACAATGAAGAAGCTGGTAACTTTAATTATGAACACCTTGTGAAACTTCAAAAGCCAATGGCTCAAATAAATGCTCGACATCCTTCTGCCATCGCTCAAAAAATTTCTGTAGATGAGTTTTCTGGTCTTCAGCCTCTGCTGTATTTAGCTAAGGGTGCAAAGGTTATGCTGACCATGAATTTATGGCCATCTTTTGGCCTTTGCAATGGTGCGACAGGCACTGTTGAACATTTCACATATGAAAATAACCACCATCCTCCTGACCTGCCAATAGCAGTTATTGTTAAATTTGACAATTCCAGAGATCCATCTGTTTGTCAGACCCTCCCACTGCTTCTGCACAGTTATTAGATGGATTCCATGAAAGGCAACAACTTCCTTTACGATTAGTATGGGCAATTACAATACATAAAAATTCAAGACCTTACTTTATCAAAAGTATGGATTAATATTGGAAAAAGAGAAAGTTGTCCTGGAATGACCTATGTTGCATTAAGAAGAGTCAAAATACTATCATCATGTGTTATCGAGCCTATGACATACGAGCGTTTGTCAAAACTTAGTTAATTGAAAACATTGCAGTACAGACAAAAGGAAGAGTATAGATTACTTGAAATGGCCTTAAAAACATTTGAAAGATTTACAGGGCACAATAATTAGTTTCATTATTTTTTTCAGAATGCTTATTACTTTCTGGAGGTTTATTAAGTTAGGACCCTGGAATAATAATTGTACTTTTTAAATTTTTTTCTAATATATCAACCTTGACTGGCTTGTAAGTTTATGCTACTGTACAGTTTATTACCAGGCAGCTATTTTTGCTTTTCATTAGTGAAGAAAATTGTTTTCTTTTTCACGGTTCTACTGAGATTATTCCAAAATAAAAGTAAGTCCTCTGTTTTGCATCCGTGATGTGGGATGTTACTTTCATGTGAACAAACTCCCACCACAAACGCCACTGAACGTATTGTTGTTTTAAAAACCAAATCCCTTTTAAGACGATCTTGCACTCAGTACGAACATATATTTGCACTGAGAAGTCAACTATAAATAAAACGGTCAATTACAACTTTGAATAGAATATAAAAGAATATCACACAAGATTATATTTACAATTCAGTGAGAGATTAGTTTTCTACTTTAATCAAGATTTTTTATCAAGAGTATTATTTTCTTTGAGCCTAGATGATGCTTCCTTTGTCCCCCTTCTCCCCCAAAATAAAGTTCTTCCTTTTTCTTTCATGTCTGTTCCCAATCTCCCCCTCAGTCGCACTAATTTGTTTATTAATTATTAAATTTAACTAATTAATATCAACCATGTTCAGAACACTCTATTATATGAATTATTGTTAAGATAATAAACTCACTAATAACGACCATTTATTTTTTTTTCTTTTGCAGTTGGCTGATGATCCAACTGACAACACCCCACCATGTAAGTTTTTTTTATATATAACTTCTGAAAATATTTTTCGACTTATGATCAGCCTAGCCCCAAATTTAAAGAACTATTGTTCTCACTGTTATTCAATACTTATTATATATCGTTTCATCCCTTTTTCTGTTCTTTGTAGAAACCAAAATGTGTTGTGCACTTCTATCCACACAACATTTTGCAAGTTAAAACAGCAACTGAATCAAAATGAAAGTATTTCAACTGTGTAGTGCAGTGCAATGGCAAGCCACTCAGAGGCATATGTTATTCTCCAGAGAAGAGAAATGAGATGAAACCGTCACAACGACCAGACGTCCTATTAAAATTAAAAACTCCAAAAGACCAAATAATGATGACGACAGTGTAACAATGACAAAATATACCATGATCACTCCAGTCGAACAGCACGACATCAACTTTGCCTTTTCTGAAGAGTTATCTAAATCTGCAACAGGAGAACCTGTCAGAAATTCTTCAATATCTAATCTGGTGTTGGAGCAATTGATAACTATTAAAGGGAAAGTTCTGAAAGTGCAGGCAACGCGCTATGGCAGCCCAAGAAAACAAGATGTCATCATAGCCAATCCAAGTTGGTACATTAAATTGGTTCTTTGGGACAACTTTGTCGATACTCTTGATGTAAATCACACTTGAGTCTTGAAAAATGTCAGAATAAAGTCTACCAGATACGAAAATGATCTCAACACACCAAAGAACGAAGATTTTGCTGCAGTCGATGCCGGCGCCTTCAATGTCCCTGTTGCTGTGTACAAGCATGAAATTGACATGACAACAGAAGTTACGGCTAAAATTGTTCGAGTCCAACAAGCTTCCAAGACCCTCTCTTGTAATGGCTGTCAAAAACAAGGCCTCAAGATTGTTTCACCCAACAAAGCTGTTTGTCGCTTCTGCAAATTGCAACAGGTTCCTTCAACCTGTAATGTTAATTGGAATCTATGAATTCTCATAAAGCCAGAAAATCAATCAAAAAAACATCTTCAAATGCGACTCGACCATATCGCCACTGAATCATTACTTCACATGCAGGGGCGGATCTAGGATTTTTCGTATGTTAGTCAAAAATTTCGTTGTTGAACATTCGGGGGAAGGATAAGGCGCGCTACCTTGCCGCCCGTTACCTAAGAAAAAACGTTACCTGAGAAGTGACTGTTTCGCCCAATGTCAGGGCTCGTCAGCATGCTTAGGAAACACATAATACGATAGGGTATCTTGTGATTCCGACATGGACAGCCCTCTTTCAAGGAAAGGGCCTAAGCTAACTGGTTTTAA
>JBAHVQ010181354.1:2340-16289 GCA_036872915.1 Nanipora kamurai
CTAATAAGTATTCAATAAATCAGATACAGAATAGTCATTAGGCTAATAAGTATTCTGTAAGTCAATTACCCAATAGTAATTAGGTTAATAAGTATTCAGTAAATCAGATACAGAATACTAATTAAGCCGATCAGTTATGTTTTATCGGAATTTACAAGAGTGTCCTCGTGACTAGATGACGCCTCAGGATTGGAAAAAAACCTCTTGAATTTTTAATGAATTTTAAAAGAGTTATTATATGTTACCTAAATAGCTATTAAAGTAGCGAGGAGTGATTAGGGAAATCTTAAATGACATTACTAGTGCAAAAATAATCGAAGTATGCAAGCTAGCCAAGTTAGAACAAATTGGTTAGAAGTAAGATTAGTAACGTTAGATCGGTAGATCATTAGATCTAGTATGAGGATCGCCTAGAGCGTGTTATCAAAAGGTTACGGACCCCGAAACTTCAAGATTATAATAAAGTTGACTTTTTGAAGATATGATATATATATATTTATACATACATATTATATATTGTATTGTGTTGTATTAAATCTGTAGACTGTTGTGCGTCCTAACTTGATTGAAGTCACTGCTGTACTTTCCATTAAAAAATTTGTATAATCTTGTCTTACTGTTTATATAGTCTGGTACGTACTCCGAACTGGTTAACAACGAAGGAGCTTTTTCGGAATTTCTCAAAACATTTGCGGCAGAACTTAATAATGACGATGCCGATAAAGGTACGATGGCTCTAACCCTGTTTGCTGAATACTTTTCTTTTCTACTTTTCGTTAATCTAGATTCATTCATAGCCAAAAAAATAAGGTGAACTGTTTTGATTTCTATTATTAATGCCTGGTCGAAACCGTTTAACTCATCCACCACTTTTTATTTACTTTACCACCAATACTCCAACGCAACTAAAAGCCAAAATGTTGAAAAATTTCGGTGAAATAATTTAGAAATCCGGCAAGGTTTATATGTTTAAAAAAGTATCAATAAATGTACAGTATAAATAAGCTTATCCAATCAAGTTTGAAAATCTGTAACAAAATTATTAATTATATGTAAATAATGACCGGTCATTCGTTTTTAAGCTTCTATTTATTTTTATTTTATTTATTATCCTTCACAACTGGTCGTTGAATTCTGTTGATAGGGTTATCCGGTATATTTATTTATACTGGATAACTCTATCAGCTAAACTACGCTGCTTCCCTAGAGGTCCAATAAGGGCCATCCCTTATGGGTCCGGTGTTACTACAGGAGGAAACCGGAGTACCCGGAGAAAACCTGCGATGTTTGGTAGAGTCAAACTGGACAACACTCTTCTCACATGTGACCAAGGTAACTTTAATCAGAAAACTGCGCGTAGCCGGAATCGAACCCTAGTCACAGAGGTGAGAGGCACGTGCACTACCACTGTGCCACCAACACCCCCTTGGCGACAGGCTAAGGACACCCCGGACCAATATCTTGAAAATCAACGTACTGTTCGTTTTGGAACAAGACACGTTGATTTGACCTTGCTCTATTGCAAAGAAAGTAAAAAAGGAAGTTTCTGTGTAATATATGTAAGCAGAAAACGAAAAGGGTTGTGGAACTACCGGATTTAAGAGTAGAAAAACTGACGTTTTGAGCATTTATTTGTTTCACGTTTCACTCCAACGAAGGGCCTTCGCTCGAAACGTAAGTATTTTTTTTTCTCCTGAGTTCTGGCAATTTCCCAACCTCTTTTGGTTTGCTACAAAACTCATATATATGAGCAAATTTGGTTACAACTAGGTTAACATGACGCTTCTGACTATACCGTTTTGTATTCGACCCAAACAACTGATCTCCAGTAATCTATCAAATAACTGACGGTTGTCATTATTATAAACTCAGGTGAAGAGCTGCCGGATGGTTCACAAGCACGTTCTCGAGCGCAATTGGAACGAATTCTTAGCGTTATAACACAGCACAGTGAGCCAGCTCATGAACAGGAGGACGTTGGTCAGGAGCAAAAGGAACAAGAACTTAAAGATAAATTGGTGGAGGAGGAGACTATGGAGCACGGAAATGTACACTTTTGTTTTTTAAAAGAATGCTAGTTATTTAATTGCTCGATTGACAGCCCACAAACAAAAAGACACAGACACACCAACACGAATATAGACAAATGCCCAGACACATGTCCCATTGCAAGCAGACACAGCATTAACATGTTGATACGACATGAACGAATACATTTACAATGACAATTCCCTGCTATCTGAGATCTTTCTTTTACTATTTGTGAACGCGAAGAGAAAGGAGACAACCTTTAACCAGTATCTGACAATTTTCCTGTCTTGCATACGTGTATCGGACAATTTTCCTGTCTCGCATACAATTTACCTTGCTAGGAGGATGAAGAATGGGATTGCCAATAAGTACTTAAGTTCTTGCTTTACCTCCAATATTTTGTGTAACTTGATAATGGCTCCGTGACAAAAGTTTTTACACTTATTTCCAGTATAATCTCTTTAAATCTTAAATAAAAGGAAGAAAACTGCAGTTTTACTGAGTTGAAAAGCACTTAGTACACTCAAGCGTTAAACTGCTGTCGTAAACAAACTCGCGATCGAATAACTTGTCAGAGCGTCTATCTTACGACTAGACCATTTTCCAAATCTGTTTGGAGTCCCTGGTGATCGTGAACAATGTCTACTCCAGACAAAAAATCGGATATCAGCAGAGGTATCTCCCATTCCCCTTCGTGTTTATGAATTAAGAGAGCCTAAAGTCCAGCGCACACCTTTGCGATTTTGTCGCAGTCGTCTGATTGCATGAGTTTTTATTTTGTCCCTTGAAAGCCTCACACACGTGCAACAACCAGCGATTTTAATGGTGATACATGACAGTCAAAATGGCGGATTTAAATTTACGTGCAAAGGCTGCTTTGCTTATAGTCTTAATGTATTGTTGGAGGTGGCAAAGGTCCACGTACCGTCGACGTAGTTGATCTAAAAACAGGATAACAAGAAAACAAAACAACTAAAATATTAGAGAATCGTCCAATCTGAGCAATTTATTTATAAAAAACCGCAGTTTGAGGCGTTTCCTCCGAATAACCCAGAAAATTTTGAAACTCTGGTGAGGATAATCATATGATTGGTAGATGTGATATCATACAATCAAGCCTTCGTTTCCCATATTGATGCTTATTCTTCTTTATCGCCAGTCAGAACAATCTGGGCCACCATTTTGATCATGTGGCGTTCTCGTCCCCAGAGCCTCTTTCTTGCTGGTCCGCGATAAAAAGCTCTGGGATAATCCGTACCGGAACCCACTAGTTTTTAGGGGTTCCGGTTTTGATGTGCTTTCGTTGAAATCGACAATGTCTGTTTAGTTACATCACTTAAAGTAGTGGTTGGCTGTTACAATCGTGCAATAAAAGGGTTCAAAATATCAATAGTCAAAATGAAACATTGTGACGTGGAAAATCGAAATGGAAAAGCGTGCCTGACTCCCGCTGATTAATGCGAATGAACGAATAACCCAATCAGAGCTCTTATATTTATAGATTCCCCAGAGCATTTTATCGCACACCAGCAAGAAAGAGGGTCTGGGACGAGAATGGATCATGTGGTTGTTTGCTAATCCGTTGGTGGTTTCCATTATCATCGCAACGTTTAAGCCGCACACCGTAGCGGCAGCAAGAAATCATGTGCAATTGACTGCAAAAGTACCAAACATGTTTGATCGATGCGATTTTTGTCGCTTTCAAAATGCATTTCATCTACCGCACACATTGCAAGTCTTCGCAAACAGTTACGATATTCATTGCATACTAAAGTCGCACCTAGTCGCCCAGGTGTGCGGCTGGCTTTAGGATACGTTTACTCACTGCGATTAATAGGGCCGATTTCTGGTTTAGGCGTATGATATTTTGATAAAAAGTGGGTAAATTACAGCCACGAAAGATTCAGCTTACTACTTCTCAATTTAAAATGCAACCAATTCTGAAAAAAACTTCCGTTAATTGCAGTGTGCAAACATACCCTTAAGTGGCCGGGAACTCTGGCTGTCTTTTTCCAGAGCTTGCATAAAAAGGTCTCGATGTTATGGAAGATTTCGCACAGCTATTGCCCTTACACTTCCTTAGAAAAACTACGAACAATTTTAATTCTTACTTTTATAGTTGTTCATCTTAATTTATTATCTTATTAATCTCTTTAACTAGGTTCATTCGTCGGTGTTCATATCCTATTTTGTATCCATGGGCATCGTATATTCAGCTCTCGTTTTCATGGCAAATTTCATTCAAAAGGCTCTTTTGGTATCGTCTCAAATCTGGTTAGCCCATTGGAGCTCCTCAAATGTCACTGGATCATCCGAAAACTCGAGATATTTGGGCATCTATGCTGGCTTTGGTACCGGTGAAGCTGTCTTCGTGTGCGTCAGCTCATTTCTAATGGCTTACGCCTCGGTCAAAGCGTCAAAAATTTTACATGATAAGTTGTTAGTGAATGTGATGCATTTGGCTCTCTCGTTCTTTGAAGTTACTCCATCTGGCCGCATTCTTAATAGATTCTCCAAAGACGTGGATATGGTGGACAGTGTTATACCAACCGTGCTTATGGAAGTTTTTCGGTCGGGATTAAGCGTTGTAGCTGTTATTTTTACCATATCGTACTCAACACCAATATTTCTCTCTATTCTTTTCCCGTTGGGTATTATTTATTTTCTAACGCAGGTGAGATATAGTTATCTGTACCTTGCTGTGACACCTGAATAGCACATCTTTGAAGTTGACCAGTGTACTGTTATCTATATACATTCAGGTAACATACGCACAAAATTACACTTCTTTATTTTTACCGCCTAGGTCTACAATTCTAGGTGCGGTCCGTGATGTCAGACACTACATCATTCCATTGTGTGTTTTTTTAAATAATATGAACAGGTACTCGAATGTGCACACTTTTTTGTTTGTTCGTCTTTTACGTTTAATCTTCTGTAGCGTTGCCAGCATAAGGACTTTCCCATGCCTTGTTGGATATCTCTTTACTGTTCCGGGCTGTACTGGAGTGTCGTGAGAACAGAGTTGAGCATTGTTGTTTAAAGTTGATAAGAGATCTTTGGGTGCTTCTTGGTGAGAAAGAAGTTTGGAGTGACTGCTATTTCGTGTGAGGTCTTTGTCCATACTGGAAGCAGTTATCATTGATCCTTAAAATGATATAACAAAATTAGAGTGCTGCGTCGGCAGTATTGAACGTTTCGAAAACGTCAGTTTAAGTATTCTTAAGTTCCGGCAGTTTCTCAAATCTTTTGATTATCTATCATTGATCCTTGATGGTTAACTGGCATGGATTGTAAGGTTTTTGAAGTTTTCCTTTGGCTTCTTTCTGGACTAAAACTGTATCCCCTGGTTGAATGAATTCTCTGCTGTTTTCCTAGTTTAGTCAGCGTATACCTTTATTTTCTTCTTCGCTTCCATCCTCGATGGGTAAGACTTGAGCTTCGGTGGTTGGGGTTTGTGGTAGTAGTGTCCTGATAGGTCTTCCAAACAAAGTAATGGCTGAGGTACGCTCGTTGTTGAGTAAGCTGTGGCACGATAATTAGGAAACTGCCGGAATCGCAGGAAACTGTACGACGGGTATTCTTAAGAGTGCATATGAATCATTCAATTTCTCCATTTTGCTTCTGGCCGGCAAGGTGATGTTTGAATCTAAGGTCTAACTGTCTAAAATCTGCGGACGGTCTATTGTCTTATCGGACTAGAACAGGTATTTCATACACTTCACTTATTTAATTATTTTTAACACATTTACAAAGTTTTCGCTTCTTATTACTTATCAGGAAAATTATTGGGGGGCCACAGCCCCCAGCCCCCCGCTTCCGACGGGCCCGAAGGATATGCAGTTTTGAATACCATGGGTAATCGTCCATGACAACAAGAAGATGTCTGGGACCAACATCACAAAAGTCGATGCTTACTTCTTGCCATAGTCCGCCAGGGAGTTGGGACATTTGGAGTGGCTCTCGTTGATGGTTTTGTAAGATTGATTGGCATGGAATGCAGTTTTTTACTAAACTTTTAGTCATCTCATCAATTAATGGAGACCAGACCTTTTCTCTGAGAAGAGCTTTCGTTTTGACAAGACCTTGGTGGCCTTCGTGGGCTAAGTCGATGACTTGGGCGTGGAGTTGTGATGGATTGCACTGATTTGGATATCTTGAGAGCTCGAAGGTCACCATCCAGGCTGTCAAGTTTATGCCAGTGCTGAGTTTGAGTGAACTTGGCTAGGGCTTGTAGTGTTCGATCACCTTTCGATGCCTCTTTAATTGCGTCAAGTGTAAGCGTTTTCGGACCTGCATGAGAGCGGCTAAATAACGTATTAGGCATGCAGCTGAACTGGATACTTTGTTGTTGTCTATGGTACAGTCTTCTGTATCACGTGACATTTAGTCAACTGGATTGTTCTTTCCTTCACGATAAGTTAAAGTGTGATCGTAATTCTGCAGCTTAAATATCCAGTTTTCACTTATTGCGGGTGGGTTTGACCCGGGTTTGTTGAACACGGGTATGAGTGACTTGTGGTCAGTTACTACGGTGAATTTAGCCCCAAAGTGATAAAGGCGGAAATGATTGCCTCCGCCAAGCAACAGCAAGCGCTTCCCGTTCTGATTGTGAATATCGTTGCTCAATGGCATTCAAAGACTTGCTGGCATAGGCGATAACCATACCTTTTTGTGCTACGATTGCCCCTAAACCAACTGGGCTGGCGTCAACGAGGAGTTCAGTTTCATCCGAAGAATCGTAATAGCTGGTAATGACGTCAGAACACAGGGCTTTTTTTCGGCATGATGAGGGAATGTTCTTCCTCTTTTCCCGACCTCCAGGGTGTATCTTGGTTTGTTAGCTAACGAAGAGATTCTAGATTATATTATATATGTAATTTTAAATATTATGGCATAGCATTATCTTAATTGTAATATTTAATTTTATCTTTATCATGATCTTGTTTTAGGTTATTAAGATTTGCCTTGCATACTTTCTTAGGGCTTCAGATGTATAGCTACTCCGTAGATAAGCTGGAAATAAATCATTATTATTATCGATATCATTATCAGGGGCAACGATCATTGCAAAACTTGGAATATAGCGAGAACAATAGCTTGTAAGGCCAAGTAGCCTTGATAATTATCTTTTACCTGTCCAAAACTTAACCTTTTGTGACGTCTCAGGCCAAGGTGTGTGTGGAAGGTTGTGATATATCTTGTCTCCGGGGTCAGTTCAGGCTGGTGGTATCTATGATTTGAATCGAGTGTTGAGAAGACAGTCGGGCCACTAAGTTGTTCGATGATGTCATCCACGGTAGGTGTGATATGGTGCTGTCTCCGAATTGTTTTGTTGGGTGCTCTCATCTCCACGCAAAACCTTATCTTGTTGGGATTTTTGTGTTTCGGAACAACAACAGGTGAGACCCAAGGTTTAGAGCCGTCAACCTCTTCAATGATGTCGAGTCTCTGTAGACGAACTGGTTTCGTTGATGAAAGGAATTCTGCGGCGTGGTTGAGCTACTGGAGAGACTGCTTCATCTATATGGAGCTTGATGGTGTGATCTTTGGCCTTTCCGATGCCATGAAAGAGATGATCAAATTTTTGTACTAGATTATCTGCTGTGGAAAGGGCTGGGCTGGTGGTATTTGCTACTTGAATGAGCTCAAGTTTGTGGGCTGTTTGATAGCTAAGCAGTGAACCAGCGCTACCACGAAATGCATGGAAACCAGCACAAGTGATCTTTGATTTGAATTCCACTTCCGCTGTAAACATTCCAAGGAAATGAAGAGGCTTGTTGGTACTATAAGCTTTGATAGTTGTAGTACTGTGTTTTAACTTTGGAGTGTTCTTAATTCTGTTAAAATCGTGTTCATCGAGAATGTTAACGCTTGCTCTCGAATCGTTTAAGACGTTGAACGAAGTCTCGCAGATTAGAATGGCGGTAGTTAGTTGGTTTTCAAGGCTGTAGGATTGGCCCTTGTTGGTTCGGTTGATGGCGAAAACATAACTATCATCGGACTCATCGGAAAAATCAGATGGCGCTGGCAACGAGATGAATCACCGCAGTACGTGACATGTTGCACGCTTTTCTCTAGTGGTTTTGATTTGCAAACGCGAGATAAATGATTAAGCTTGCTGCAGTTTCCACATTTCTTTCCTTTTGCCGGACAAATGGATGAACGGGAATAAGATCCTCCACAAAAATAACACTTTCTACCTGGCTTGTTTGTTGATGATTCACGGCTTCGTCAGAGAGTGAACACGTTTCAATTTCCGACGAAGGGCCCTGGCACGAAACGTTTGGGTATTTCAACAATAGTTCGGCAGTTTTCCAGCCTAATAAACTGTAATTGCTTTTCTTCTGCTATTTTATCCGACGAAGATTCAAGTTTTTCGATTGAAACATCGTGGAAAACATTTTTAAGGTTGTTATATGTTTTTAGTTAGTCGGCGTCAGCATAATAGAACAAAGAATTGATAATAATTCAAAGGATTGATAATAGAACAATTTTAACATATTAATTGTATAAAGTTGACTACAACTTTACTATTTATGGTCTATTTTAGTTTAGCTCAACTCAATTCAGTATAGTTTACTTTGGATTGGTTCTTAGGTTCGGATCGCTTCAGTTTAGTTAAGCTGGGTTTGGTTCATAATTCATATTCAAGCTTAATTCACACCAATGAAAGTTTTTGACTGCCTCATTTTGAACAAAAAACAAAATACATTGTTTCTTGCTGGTCGTACTCTTCTGCCCATTCGTTTTTTGGGTTATGGTGATCTGCTGTTTAACTTCGAAAAATGGGACTTTCCAGTGTTTACCACAATTCTGAAGAGAACGTCAGGGTCGGTTGTTCAACGCCCAGATAGCTTATCGGGTGGATGAGTCGTAATGAGTGAGCAGCGCTATTTAACGATTAAACAACTGAACTTAAATTCTATCGGTTGTTCATCTCTCTATTCTTTGAATAAAATTCGGTTATTCAATGCTTGAATAACGCTGCTCAGATAAGCTGTCCGGGTTTTGAACAACCGACCCCTGATGTTTTGCGAGAAATGCCATTTGAAGAAAGTAATCTTGTAGAATATACCTTTCATTATTCTTGTGTTATGGTATGAAAACACTTTTGTCGTGCTTTTTTTTCTGTTGTATACAGAGATTCTACATTCCGTCCTCCAGGCAGCTGAAACGGTTGGAGTCCGTCAGCAGTTCACCAATATACAGTCATTTTCTAGAGACGATTGATGGCGTGAGTACACTGAGGGCATACGGCGAACAAGAGCGTTTTATCTTAGAGAGTGACGTTTTGGTTGATCGGAACCAGATGTCTTATTTTCCGAACATAACTTCAAACAGGTGAAATTTTAAACTGGTTAGTTTTACTACAAAATATTTATGAACGTGTAAGAAGACCTTCAAACAACAGAGGTTTTTGTGTACATATCCTCTGACGTTGTAGGAAAAATGCTAGTCTTATCTATACCAACGATGGAGGGGGGAAATAGGCACGAACGTGGGGGTTGCAATTAGCTCCCTTTGCACGCCGCTTTCTACAACGTTCATATTTGTTTATTTTGTAAATTTGTCAATAAGATATTAGTTGATAATTCTGAGTGGTTTTTTCAACAACCATTTTCCACACAGCTAATTGTACATCTTTTTTTTTCAGATGGCTAGCTGTTCGTTTAGAGTTTATTGGAAATTTCATTTTGTTCTTTGCTGCATTTTTTGGTGTACTGGCAATTGGGAAAGTGGAGAGTGGCCTTGTCGGATTGTCCATTACGGTTGCGCTTGAGGTCAGTGACAATTCCAAGGCTGCTGAAGCGGGAAGGGCCTGTGGCACTAGCTCTTCCAATAATTTTATTGGAGGAGCCTGCCTACCACAATCATTCAATTTCACTCCGATTGATTTGATCATTAAAAATGCGATATAGCGAAAAATTAGCACATGCTCCGCATTAAACGCAGTTTCCAATCGCCTTGAGGCTGCAGCTTCCCGATTTAGATCTGCCAAAAAATTCTATATTACGATATTGAAATATTATGTAAAATACTGTGAAATGTTCATCTAGATTGTGACTTTTTCTTTTATTTTTTTAATTCTGCAGATTTTACCCTGAAAATCTTTTTGTATCTAAAAATCAAACATTTTCTGTTCCCTGCCACCCCCTCTCCCAACTCACGCCAAAGGTGTTCAGGCGGACCCACTTTCCGGACTGTGAACGTCATGGCATGCCCCCCTGATATTTGCCTTAAGTAAGAACTGAAGCTGATCGAAAGTCATTTGCGTTTCAAGGATCTTTAGTATATGACAAACTTCCAACCGAAATAAAGCAAGAACAATCCCTCCACTGCCAGATTTCTCCCTTTGGTGAATGAAATCGTCTGGCGTTAGCCAGAGTAAAATAAGAAAAGTCCCCTGTGGCTGGAGAGGAGTTAGTCTTTTACCATCTATATATCCGAACTTTTAGTGTATATTTAAATTTACAATGTTTTGTCGTTGTCATTATTGTGTTTATTATTACTAGATATTTTACTATAATATTTTAACTTATGTTCAAGGACTTTGATCTATCCTGTTTAAAATGTTTGTAACTGCTTTGAGACCAGTGGCATAACTATCAGAGGTCTTGGGGACATGACCTCCCGAAAAAATCCTGGGCCACCCTAAAGGGCCCCAACTGCTACAGGAATGTAGTCTTCTGAATTCTGAAGTCTACAATTCGAAGTGTATCAGATCAGACATCTTACAGTGTTTGATGAGTGCCCCCAAATTTGTTCTTAACAGTGGCCTTCCGAAATATGCTATGGCCAACCATCATCATTCTCAGTTATACCCATATAATTTACAACTACCCGTAGGCTTAGCGAACCCTCCGAATGGATCCACTTTGGTTTTGTAAATACTGAAATAGAATTTAAATTTGTAAAGAACAGTTAGTGATATGGATATAATAAGTGATCCTATGATGCAATAAAACAATATAATTACGTTGTTAATTTTACAACTTGTTTTTGAAAACGTAATCTGCAAACTTCTACCAGGTTACACAAAGTCTCAACTGGATGGTTCGTATGTCTAGTGATTTGGAAGCACATATTGTGGCTGTTGAGAGAATTCAGGAGTATTCGGAAGTTACTCGTGAGGTATGTTGAAAGATGCCCTTGATGAAAACTCGATAAGTCTCCTACTACGTGCTTGGGCACGCTGACTTGTGTTCCTTAGAGGAAAAACCCTTAGAAAGCCTGATTTTTTATGTTCTAATTTTTCCCCACAGCTATTTCTAGAGTCCGCAAGTTGCTATCCAATATTGACTTAGAGTCTTTAACTCAATGTCCTGTATATGATATAGAGGCCTTTTCTAATTTTGCATCTTCGCCGGCTTTCTGTTCGATTTTCGGCTTGAAACAAACATGTTTAAATCTACAAAAATAGACACCAAAAGAAATGACCAGCAAATGAAAAGCAAAAATAAACATTTTCGCGCGCGTGGTAATGATTCGGTGTAGAACGTTTCATTGGTTTTTAGCGTTTAAGGGTTAACTGGTCAAAATGTATGGACTTAATTGATGGACTTAACTGCAAAATGTCGTGTAGCATGGTGTAAGTTTTCGTGTAACTTGTGTCGTCAAAGAATATCCAGCACATGCACTAAATAGTATTACACGCTATAACTGAGGTACTGCACGCCTTGATTTATTGCAAGTCAAAGCGCACATATCGTTAAAGTTTCTTGGATTGATGAATTCGTCTTAGCTGAAGGATTTAAGTGAGGTATAACATAGCTTTTATTGAGCAATCTTTCTAGATTTATCCTGTAAAGATACCCAAAATCAGTATTTTTAAATCATGGCCGACAGATAATAATCAGGGGTTCCAGCTGTGCAGACACAACAAAATGACATTGAATTGAATTACTACTGTACACAATTCGTCCTGGCGGCCATGTTGGTGGAGTAAAGACACAACAATCTCATTAACTCCTTTTGTATGTGCAACCAATATGGCCGTCATATCATAGTGTTGTAAATTACGAAGGGATTAATCGCAAAAAATCAAATACTATTGCAAGCATGAGAATCTGCAGATTTTCCTTCCTTCATGCTGCAGAATAGCTTGATAGAAGACAACAGACTGCCAGTTTTATAGATTATTGACCTTCTACTTCAATTCGCAGTGTTCCCGCTCGTATATAAGCCTTTGAGGACCTAGAATCGGTTGTTCAAAGCCTGGATAGCTTATCCGATGGATAAGCCGTAACGAGTGAGCAGCGTTATTCGAGCACCGAACAAATGAACTTAAATTTTATGCACTGAATATGGAGATGCCTACTATTCTATTCGGCAGATAAAATATATGTTTAATTTCTCAGTGGATTGACAATGTTGTTCACTAATTCAGACTTATCCACCAGATAAGGTATCCAGGCTTTGTACAACCAACCCTGGTCTTTTTCTCATTGCCATGATTTTGAAAAGTGCTGTGCTTAAAGCGCGATATCTATTAAATTTTTTCTATTAAATTTATGTTATATTTTTTTAGTGTTTCTTTCTTTGCTTTTTTGTCTTAAATTCACCGTAGCATGAAACATCTAAAAATTTAACATTTTTGATTCACACAGATGTTGTTGTAATAAAATAACCTAGTAAGAGCGCCATCTACGCATACGTAGAAACTATATTTAGCTATCAATCCTCCAATAAACGAAAGACTCGAATGAAATCAACCCTTATGCTACGTTTGCTGCATAAATTGATTTATAATTAATCTTTAAGTAAGCAACTAGTCAGGATTTGTCAGATTATTCCGTAGTTGGAGAAGCCAACAGTGCTGCGGACGTACTGAAAATTTAGAATAGAAAGTACTGTCGCTCCTCGGAGTATAAAACAGACGTTTCGAAATCTTTATTCAAAATGTCGGTGTTTTCTATTCTAAGTTTTTACCGGTTCGCAAACCTTTTGACTTTTTAAGCGCCGTTCAACATTGTCGACGCAGTTTTTTACGTAATATATTATACACGAGAAGGAGTGTTTGATCTGATTTCCAAACACCGAGAAGTCAGTTGGAAAACGAGGCAATGGCCGAGTTTTTAACCAACTTCGAGGTGTTTTGGAAATCAGATCAAACACGAATTTCCAGTGTATGATATGGCTTCTCAAACGAATCCGTATTTAAGGAGAAAATCGGGTTTAAAGTTGTCGAAATTTTATGCTTATTAAGATCATATATCCAAACCAATTTCTAGGTAGTGATTTCCTTTGGGTTTTCCTCACGAATTATTAATGAGTTTGAGAATTTCATGGCACTGTTTGTATTCTGAAAAACGGCTTATTGACAGCTATCAAGTGTCAATCGAGCAGCCTTCATCTGAAGTTAGGTATCTATCCCTATCTTTTTTTATGAAGAAAATAGGTCATCTGGATATTTTATTTCGAACGTATGGCCTACAACCAATTAAAAACGTTTGGCGACTTTAGCTCCAATACTCGCTTTTGTATAATTTCTGATCTCTTTGGTTTGACCCCTAACCAGCCCATCATGGCGGCACTTGGTTGATTACCAGTGGGTATGTAACACTCCACGTGACCCTCGCGTCTGCCCTGTAGTGATTGGCTAAACTTGTTTAGAGGTCAGAGTAAATCTCACAAATGTCATGTCACTGTGCTCCAGCTCATCGATCGCCAAATATTGCCCGAAAGCTTTATAACTATTAATGTTACTGTTCCCTTTTGTGAAAATCGCTGTAAAACCATGTTGGGGGGTTGGCAATAACATGTTAATAATAGCCATGATAAGAAGTTATAATATGGTATGAATTTAATCTAACGTTTCGTTGCTTACCCCGGGGTAAAAAACATTAGTAAGTGGCTGTCTGACAATAAATTGCAACATCATACTACCAAATCTAAGCTACTGTTTGTGGGCTCTT
>JBAHVQ010181384.1:0-12464 GCA_036872915.1 Nanipora kamurai
TTTTTCAATAACTCATGTCTCTATTATTATGGGTTTATTCAAAATCATATGCTGGGCTTTGATATTCCTAACAAGATAACGGTTAATACCGATATCAATTTGTAGCTCCTAGTCCAAATATTATTCCTACCTAGCAGCTTGAATAATAAAAAATTTGCAGAAGGGTTGCCGAAGTGCAATCGCCCCTCCCCCAGCCATTTAAGCTCAAGAAAGCCCAGCCAGGGTGGGGGAAACCTCAGAAAAGGACTCTCTGATCCATCCCTTCGAGTCCTTTCCACGGTTTAAAGGCTTATTAGTCCACCGGTCTGCTATAGAGTTCATTGCAACCCACTTGATCCTAGTCTCCTCACGGAAAATTATATCTAGCAGTAAGTATACTTTCTAGCTTCACTCTTTTCGAATGTCTGAGAGCGGCCAATGGTACTTATCATTTACTGAAAGTCTCTCAATTTTGTTTGTCATTCTCCTTTATCTTACCTACTAATCATTCAAGATTAGTCTATGTTTCATTATTAATTCATGAATATACACACCGTTGTTTTCAAGTTCTAGATCATGTTAATGAATAAAATATGCTGTAAGGAGGAGATCTACAAACTTATCTGTCGATTAAGTACGTTTGTTGATGAGATATTCTTCGGCCTTTCATCGATCGTGTAGTTCATCAGCTAGTGTCAAATAATGCATGTCTTGGCTGCTCTATGGCTCGATCGCTTATCGTTCCCATGCGTACATTTCCAAATAAAAGAACTTTTTTCCTCCAAATGTTGAAGTGCCTTTACTCACGTAGACTTAAACTAACAACAGCTTCTACAGATCACACGTGAATAATTTCGGCCTCTGTTCATCTTTATTGCTCAAGCAACAGAATACAAACTTTGTCTACGCTTTGTCGACCAGATATTAATTTTTCTCGGGGAAAGGTGATCTTAATCAAACTCTCGTCTAAGAAGAACAATTTATGAATCCATGACGGTAATTGTACCTGCAAGCCATTCTGGGGTCAGGGGTTCTAAGCCCGGGAATTGGATAACGTAACGGCGGATAAGTCCTCAGACTCCGCAGGAACAGTAGCCATGCACTGAACAATTGAATTTAAATGTTATCCGCCAAATAGAAATATTCGATGGCCACCCCATTCAGTGGATAAAATTTAAGGTCAGTTGTTTATTGCTTGAATAGCACTGCTCACTCGCTAAAGATGCGTTCACATCAATGGACTTGGAATTTGGACTGAGATTTCCCTAGAGTGAACACAATTGAACTCGGTTCGGACTGGATTTGAGTTCATCCTTTCGTTCATCCAATTCGGACTGAATTTTGATTCGAAAGGACTAATTTGGTTTAACTAAACTCTATATCTTTCTTTCTATCTCTCGACATAACACTTTTAATGAGAGTCCAAACGCAGTCCAAACCGATAATGTGACACAACCTGTTCAGCTAGTTTCAGTCCAAATCTTGTCCAAATCCAGTCCGAGTGCACTGATGTAAACGGACCTTTTAGCCCACTTTCGACCACACTTCGGCGGGTAAGATATTCGAGCTTTGAACAACCTCCCTTAGTTGGTGAAGGCATACCTTGAGATATGTGACCCACTACCACGACATATTTTCGACTTCTACCCGTCACCTGAGTTGGGGAGTTTGGAATGTGCGAAAAAATCTGGTCAGGCAGTGTTTATGTATATTCAAGGAAGGTCTCAAAATATATTCTGACACTAGAAAATTTCCTTCACCAAAATATAATATCATTTCAGTGTTTATGTATGCTTTCTACGCTTGGGCCGGAAACTGTTTCACGTTTTGTTCCGATCCAGACAGTTCAAGAATGGCCACATTCTTAGTGAATTTAAGCTTAAAACTTGGTTTACACTATGCGACATAACGAACATGACGACAAGCAAAAGCTAAAGACACTTAGTTTATGTCGATATTTCATGATAGAAGCATGACACGGAAATAACGACATAATAATAATAATAAAAGAAAGATCTTTTCTGTATGTCGTTATATTTATGTCGCGATGTTGTTATATCGTTAGTATTAAACATGCCTAACTAATCAATGTGTGCAGTCGTATCCAAATCGGTAGCGAATTAGGGATTTCTTACATAGGGAATTTTGAATCCGGTCAACCGGGCTGAAAATATTTCGGATTACATGAGAAATTTCGGCTCCGACTGAAATTGACATCGAAAGTGAATCCAAGCGGAAATTGCGAGATCAGCATTTGTTATTTTCATATTTTGACATAGTTCCCGCGCGATTTTTCAATTTTTTTTGCCGGAGCTGAAATTTTATCATGAGATTACACTGTATTTTTCAGCATAGTTGACCGGGAGCTGCAACCTGTCTGAAATTTCAGCCTGGGTTGGAATTTTCGCCATGTAATCGCAACTTCAATTTTTGGGTGATTTATTTGTGAACCCGGGCTGAAAAATCTGCATGTAATCAGTTTCTAAGTATCAGCAGTTTAGAATGAATCCGACATTTAGGAATCTTGGCCAACGGTGAACGAACTCTAGCCATACGTCTTCCACAACAATACTTTTCTGACTTACGAAGAAGTTTCAATTTCTGGGCGAGTCAACGAACCTCAAACAATTTCGTAACGTTTCAAAGCAGACAAAGATAACAACAGCGAACTGTTTCATTTTGGCTTTCCAGGCAAGCAAAATGGGATACCAAACCGATGTCGGAATATAGAACCGCATCACTATTCACGCGACACCGTTTTCATGCCGCGCCCTCCAGAAATTCTTTTCAAACCGCTCTGGTCAAAGTGACGTTTTCGC
Source organism: Nanipora kamurai (assembly GCA_036872915.1). Lineage (NCBI taxonomy): Eukaryota > Metazoa > Cnidaria > Anthozoa > Scleralcyonacea > Helioporidae > Nanipora > Nanipora kamurai. The sequence goes on from JBAHVQ010181384.1 coordinate 2,799, forward strand.
ACAATTTATATCCAGTACAGTGTAAACGCAACCTCATTTCGTGACTTTTTAGTGGCATTTTCAACTGTCTCTGACGTCTGTTAACGAGATCTCTACCTGTACGTCACAAATCAAGTGTATTGCATGCAGTTACACTAGAATATAAATTGGATATTTTACAGTACTTGTGCAAAGGATTTAAAAACCGTCTCTGAGCAACACCACAAGGTCAAGAGTTTTTCTCAAATTGACCAAAAATATATCTTTGAGACATAAGAATTTTATTTTTTTGGGGTAAGCTTGCCCCTGGCCATGGAGACCCATGAAGGTCGCTCATTTGAAACACGTATATGTAATTCAGCGAAACCCTTTCCGATTCCAAGCGGCGCCCCAGTCTTAAATATCTGATACCGTATGTGCCATCTACCTGTATGATCTCAGGCTGAGCACAATTTACAATGATTTTGTTACCGCAAACGGTAGACGTTGCGCGAGAATAATTAATATTAATTGATAAGCGTTGGCCTCTCCAATCTTCGGCAAAAATCATTAAATAAACTAACCGCATGCAAATGTACTTCCTGAGTTGCTGTCAGCTTGACCCTGATTGACAGAAATGACAGTTTTTGGCCTGCCGTCATGTTCATTACACCCAACAAATGACAGAAGGAAATATCTCAGTATTTTATTGTAGGGTAGCAGTCTGGCCTTCGTTCAGTTACCAAGCAATTTCGTTTTATATAATTTCGAGCTTATTTGCATTACCTAACGTCGGGAAATTAAGTTGAAAAGGCAGTAGTCGAAAAATAGTGGCCACTTTTCTGAAATTAAGCTTATCTATTATGATAACATTATTTACCAAAGAACCCCCAGGGAGCATTAATGTGTAAAGATAAGGTAAGCACAGCCCGCATAGAGGAAATGAAATCCCGGGGGGATACACTTTACTTCGGCACATCACTGCCTACTCGTAACTCACAGATGTTTTTGAATCAATATCCGTGCATGTGCAAGAGTGGAAACTGGAAAGGTCTGTATTGGTTACTTGGCTTCGGATGAAGATGTGTCAGCTCAAATTGAAATACCTAAAGAAGATTTTTTACGTATGGTTGCTCCTGTATTGGGTAAGTACATGAAATGATGTTTTGCCATTCTAACTTGTACAGGCAAACATCGGTTTCAAAATACTTAAGTTCGTTCGATACGAGTAAGTTTGAGAAAGCGTGTTACATAGACAATTCCACGACGAATATTGCTCTCGAAATACTCACAAGATCCTCAGGCAAGTCTTTTGTTCAATTCGAGACCAAAGATAGAGGTCTTAGTGTTTTTCATATGCCGTATTAAATGAAAATATTTATAAATAGATGTGCTTACACTTACAGTTTTGCAACACCTCCGCTATACTTTCACTTCTTGTTCTTGTTGCTGCGGGACAGCTTTTGTAGTTTTTGATATTCGTCCGACATAATCCCTTAACTTTTTTATTGAAACCTGTTTTGTTGTTGTCTTGACACACATATTCGTCTTTTATCTTAAGCCGTAAACCAGCTTGATGGTCAAACTTTCATAAATTTTCAATGTCATTAATGAAGTGGGATAATCTGGTTCTGCTTGACACGCAACATTTCAGGCCCAAATTATAGCAACTCTGTAAAATATATATTTTGAAAGCGTTATTGAAAATAATGTTCCTGAAAATGATTTGCTGAATGTTTATCATTTTAATGATCAGGGAAGGATATTTATTTTGTCCATTTATTGTCAGCACAGATGTCATAGCAAATACACGTCTATGCAGACTTTTTTAAATTTCACACAACGAAAACTTTTGTATTAAACGTCAAAAAAGGATGAATAAGTGGTTTTTTTATTTTAACCATTTGACGAGGAAGAAATTTTAAGTTCAAGACGGCGTTGATTTGGTATATTTTTAAATTTTTGAATTGATTTTTCTTCTTGGTTTCAAGCAGACGTTGCCAATATCGATGAAGGTCGAATGCAAGCTGTTTTTCGCACGAGAATATCTGCCACCGGGGTAAACCCATCTGCTGCCGGCCAGGTAACAGTCGTCCCCCCCTTCGTTTTTCACCTCCAGGGTCAGGTTGTTCAAAGTTCGACTACCGCTAACCCTGGGTTAAAATTTAATCGGCTTTTTTGTTGCGGATGTTCTGTCTGATAATTTTAGTCAGAACTTACTAGGATAAAAGTTTGGCTATATTTACATGACATTTGAACAGAAAGCTTTGAATATCCTTTTCTACATTTACAGTATTTCATCTGCAAAGTTTTCACTAATCCTGGATTAAGGTAATTCTGTTTTTGTTTAACTCTATTTTGTCCAGCTCCACTAACACCCATCCCCGTGTACGACCATGGCTCGGTTGTTCAAATGACGATTATCACTAATCCTGGGTTAAAATTTAATTGTTTTTTTTTGTTCGGCATGTTCTGCTTAGTAATTATGGTTGAAAATTTCTAGGAGAAAACCTTTTTATATTTGAATGATATCTAAACAGAAAACTTTAAAAATCCTTTCCTACCTTAGGAGAATTTCGTCCACCAAATTTTCACTAATCCTGGCCCTGTTAGAATTGAGGCGTGATACTTGGTAGATCTGCCATTGATTTCCTACGCTGCTAAATTTGGAGTTATGGACTTCAACCATTCCAGAGTTATGTCCATGGGGGGCAAGAAATGCAAAAAACTAGAAAACTCCGTCCAGCCAACTTAAAGCCCGTATCCAAACGACTTGAGATGAATCCAGTGAAACTGTGGCACAAGTCGCCGGAAGTTCTGTACTTCTACTAGTTCCGAAGTTATTACGGAAAACGTTTGGATGTAATAAGCTCATCAGTACCTTACCCTGTTTTCCTGTGAAATTTTCTCTTCATAGTCTGTTTGAGAATGGTTCTTAAACACGTATAATTTTTGACGTGAATTTTTAGCAACCTCAAATTAGTCGCAAGCCACGCTCCAAAGCGATTTCAGATTTTTTGTTGCGTTACCAGCGAGAGAAAAAATTTCAGCGTGTATCATGCTCCGCAACAACGGCGGAAAAGATGTCTCCCAACAAAAAAAAATGTTGCAGATAGTCAAAAAACCTGAACTTTTCTCTGCAACATTTTGAAATTGCACAAGTTAATTGAATGTTGCTGCGTTTATCACCCACGTCCACTCTCTATGCAATAATCCAAATCCTAACTATCCAGTTATACTGTAACCGATGGATGTGTAACCTTTTCCTTTTATCTTAAACGTTCTTACTTCTATTTCAGAATTATCCTCAGGGTATTATGAAACGATAAATTCACATTAAACTTACACTGCTGAAGTCAACTGAAAAAGTTGACTCGAGCGGGATTTGAACTCGCACTTTTGAGAATCCGGTACGCCGCTCTACCTGTTGAGCTATCGAGTCTAGAGGGATTGGAGGCGAGTTAATTATCCAACTTAAGTACACGAAATATTCTCGCGACAAGTTAAAGCTATCCATGAGGATGGATGTGCAGTGTTTCAGTCCAAATCAATATCAGCTCAACAGGTAGAGCGGCGGACCGGATTTGCGAAGGTGCGAGTTCAAATCCGCTCGAGTCAACATTTTCAGTTGACTTCAGTAGGGTACGTTAATTGTGAATTTATCGTTTAAACGTTTTTTATATATGTAGAAACAAAAATCTGAAATTGCGTGCCAGCGCGAGAAAAAAGTGCAGCGTGTTTCGCCGGCTTTACACGACCAACTTTTTCTTGCGAATTTTATCCCCCTTACACATGCGATCGAATGGGATGACTTAAGTTGAGGCTAAGCATTCCAACATTGTTGTACAACATCAGGAGAGGAACAATGTTACAACAAATGCAAATTTTTTTCCCACCACTCAACCAACAATATAATCTTCTTCTTGATGTAATGTTGAATAGAAATTTGCATTTGTTATAACATAGTTTATTCCCTGATGTTGTACCACATTGTTGGACTGTTTAACCTCGGCTTTACCATTGTACTAAGCCATTTGTGCCCAATTGATATGGACCAAGTGGTTTTGTGAGTTATTCACTCAATCACATGCTTCAGGATGAAAAAATCCCAGGAAAAATCGCCCGTGTAAATAGCCCTTGAGTCATCGCAAGCTGGCAGTCAATGGTTTCAAGCTAAAACTTGCGGTGACTTGTGTTCTCGTTTGATTAGGGTTTAAGCTCCGGACCAGTTCCGACTAAGGATTGAAAGAGGGTCTCCACCATTTGGTCTCCTACCTTGGATGATGACCACTAATTTAAATAATAAATCATTATCTCCTCATTACTTTCAGAAATTTTATCCAACATTTGTTTGGAATGACTAAGTCTGCATCTGAAAATGTTCCTTTCAAAATTTTGGGAGTTTAAAGGGTTTTTCGTGACAGAGAATTTCAGGTCAGTTTGGGCAAGAGTCAGCAGCCGCCTGCGACAATATTTGGGTGTTTGCGGGTAAAAATTTACAATTATTTACAAACGCCACACCCTGTCGAGCCTGAGCAAAGAAGAATGAAAAGAACGCTTAATTAACTGGTTTCAAACGGATGTTTGATGCCGAATGTATGTAATTGTATTTTCTGTGGTGTACTGTGTGTTACTATCAACATTCAACAATGAAGGAAAACGCTTGCTTTAATGTGAAATGCTTGAAAACAATACTGTATGTACTCATTTTCTTATTCTGGGTGAGTAAACTGGATGATAATACTGTAGATCCGTTATTCGTGCGATGTTCAGGTGGAGTCCATTGTGAGAAAGTTGGTGTATTTGTCTGTTGCGCTGATTGTACAAAATCATTACTACTACGTTGTTATTCGTAATGTTTTTGTGAATGATAACGATCTAAAGTTCATTAAACCGAGAACAGAGTGAACTTTCCTAAATGATGGAGTTTGTAGGTCGTTATATAGCTAAGTTAGACCTTTGTCTGAACACTGTCTGACAGCTGACTGTTGTCTCTAACCAGCTAACGGCCCAGGTGAATTTTAAGAATTAGAATTTTGAGCTGTTGAGAATCAATCTAACCCATAAATTCCTGGGTTTGGGAAAAGGCTTCGTCTATTTAGATTAGTGGCAATCGTGAGAGGCTACAGTATTGTCATTGCATACACAATTTGCAAATAAAAATTCGTGCTAATTGTGACAACAAACGATGTTTGTTAGTTGCTGTTATTTTTTTACTTTACAAAGTATGTGCCACCGGCAGGTCTCGTGTCTGTATTACATGCATCTTTAATAATTTTCTTTAACAACGCCTTGCTCGCCTGTAAGAACACAGCGTGAGCGAAGACTCGTATGAAACAAGAACATTCAAAGGAACACTTGCAAGCTAGTATTTGATCACTCACGCGCCAAAATCATTTTTAAGGGTTACTATTATCATTAGAATATGATCGTTTGTTTGTGTTGTATTGATGTGACGCTATATATGGTAGCTAATAAGCCGTAGCTGTGTCACTAGCTGTTCTTCACCTTAAAAGAAGCAATTAGCAAATCCAACAATGACATGTTGCATTGAGTGTATATTCATGAAACGATTTTTTATAGGGACGCTGTTTCTGGAATCTAGGCTAAGCCATATAATCGGACTGGTAATCTTTGTAACACTGTATAGTGTGATTTGACTTAAATTTACAGTAGGGTTTCCTGCAACCAAAGGAAACAAACAAATTCTGCTTTTCAGTTTCATTCTGAGAATATTTTATAGACATGGTAAGATCTTTGTCAAACAAGTGAGCGCAGTTGACAGGGTCTGCATACCTTATATAGTCAAATCCTCGACCCTTCGCTTCTCATTGTAACCATTTGGTAACTTCACTATTTTACTCTCACACTATTTTGCTCATCAAGGATCAACTTCCTACTGTGATGGGAAGTGAAGGGGTAAAACTTTGAGTGACTGCTAGTTTCCTAGATCAAAAGTTTAAGACTTACAAAGTTTAAAACTTTATACTTGTGGGAAGCAATTTGATATTAGGGGGCAAGTATTGAACATATATTTAAAAAGAAGAATTCTTTTAAAGATCTATATCCTATCTATATGTTAACTACATATATGTGGTCAAGTTGTGGGCCCAATTTATGTATAGATTAAAAAATAATGAAATGCCGGAATCTCTGACAAACCTTTTTGGAATTAGTAATAATGATTCATACAACCTTCATAGCAATGAAATCAATTCTGCTTTACCAAAACCTGGAACAAACTATTTGAAAAAGAGCTTCAGTTATTCTGGAGCTCATTTTTGGAATGAGCTCCCACAAAGGGCAAAGCAAAATGATATATCAACAAATTAATTCAGGGCTATTCTCAATGAAGCGATATAATTTTGATACCATGTCTTGTATTTTATTATAAGTTTGTTGTAAATAATATGTATTTAACTTGTAATTAGTAGATAATTTTTTCTTTGTATTTTTAAGCAACAGCCCCTTGGAAATTAGTTGTAATTCACTGAACGGCTACCGTTGTAAAGGATGATTAAATAATAATAAATAATAATAAACAGACTTCAATTTACATTCAGAAAACATCTGTTTTTAAAATGTGCAACAAATGTTGGGGGATGCCCTCAAGGGTGAAATATTGTGAGAAAAACTGTTCCTCTGCTCCCACTTCCAAGGGCTCCATGCTTAACTTTGCCTAGTTGTATATATCCAGGCCCATACCAATGGGTCAGTGGCAGGGGGCTTAAAATTGCAGAATTTATTTATGGATGGTTGATGTGTTAGAGGGGTCTGTGGAGCTGTTGCTTTATTTAGAATGTTTGCTGTTTCTGTAGCTTCAAAACACAAAATTAATTACATGTATCATAGCTGGTGTTTATTTTTGGATGGCCAAGGCCCTCCTGCATGCCCCCATCAGGTACTGGCCAATCATATCTGTTTTATGTAAAACAAGGTTGAAAGGGGTGACACCCTCAAAATTCATAAAAAAACCCAACAAATACTTAATTCTGAACACAAAGTTGGTTCATGTGCGAGCTTGGTGAGTATAAGATGACTAGTGGATGTTTGTCAAGCTCGCTATCTCAGAAAAACTATTCCTAAGCCCTAGATGGGAAGGCCTCAGAAATCATTTTTCTGAGATGGTGAGTTTGATGAATGTCCAGTAGTTGTCTTAAAAAACCCAGCAAAATTAGGTCAAAATGAAAAAAATTGGCATACAATTTGGACAAAATTTGGACTGGTACAGTAGGATTAGTAGTAAAATATGATTCAGACAATCAAAGAAGCAGAATACGCAGGCAAATCAGGCTGGATACCCCCATTCAAAAATGGGTTATGTCTGCCCCTGTCAATAAACTATGTTCCAAGCTCCTAGGTGGGAGCAGGCTGCAGAAAGATTAGTTTCATACTGTAGAAGTGTGGCTTCATACTGTATGTTTGTGTGTTGTTGCAATTTAAATTTTAGTCCATTCATCATTAGCTAAATATGCTGGACATAGGTACCATCCAGTATGCTACTCTGGCTAGTGCTGACAATATTATTACTCCTCAAAGGGAGACATCTTAACCCAGTGTATATGAAATGAAAATAATTGAGTTTCTCTTATTTGAATGAGCTGTTAAAATTATGGAGGATGTCATTATTTAACCACTCCTTTGGATCTCACTCTTTTCTTTAGTTCATTTTGAAAGACATGCAAATGAAGGAAACCACAAAGTAAAAACCTTAATTTAGGATTTTGAATTATTACCATAACTTCAATTTTTCTTCAAGACTATTAATTTTTTTAAAATCAAGCTAAACTGGGCTCATTGACCGACATTACCAAAACAGACAGCAGTATGTTACAAATGCAATCTTCTTGGTTACACTGGTTTCCAGCCTCTTCTCCCCCCAAAATAAAATTATTTGATTTCTGCTATCTCATGGAAAGATAATCTCTTGTCCAACATGTACAATATTAGCTACAATGTACTGTAAAAAATTTGCCCAGTAGATATTAACTGAATCCTAAATATGAATAAAGTTAAAACTTATTAAATTCTTTTCAATTGAGAGGATTTATGAGCTACTGTACAGTATATTGTTATTTTCATGGCAACAGTGTTTCTGGATAGCAATGCTTGTTTTTGTGATATCTATTCATGTATCAAGTTTTGTGTAATTTCCTGCAACGATTTTTAAGATAAACTGAATTAAACCAGCTCCTACACTTCACCTTCTTGTAAGTATTACAAGTGGTAAAACTGAGGTTTCCACTTTCTGCTCGCTGGTAATATTTTTAATGATTTTGTTTTAGTGTGCTGGCATCACCTTATTAGCTGTTGCAATATGGACTCTGGTAGATAAGTTTGACTACAGCAGCTTATTGGGAAGTGATAACTATGTTATTGTTGTATCATTAATGATCGTTGCTGGAGTAGTGGTTATCATAGTTGGCTTTCTGGGTTGCTGTGGAAGTATCAAAGATAACCGTTTCATGCTTATAGCAGTAAGTTTAAAACTTTACCATCTATTAATATTTTAGTTTTGATATTGCATGTCAATGTCCAAGTGGAGGAATGTGCTGGGCATGATACAGTTCAATTCTCAAACTAATCTTCAACATGTAGAATCATTAGTTGTATACCACTTTTTAGAAAAAAGAGCTCCTAAATCATTTGCAAGTCAAGGGCATGCTCTAGCATTTTTTAATCTTCTAGGGAATGCATATCCATTGTCCACAATGTCTTACCTAATTCATTGAATGTGTGAAAGGCTAATAACAGTAAATCTGGTTAAAACATGTACTGATGGAAATGTATCCTTCATAATTTGAGGATACACTTTTGACTTACCCAGCTCAATATAACTTTCATATTTGAGACTGTTTAGTGCACAGTACCTTAAAACAAGGTCCATTGTCTTCAGTAGGTACCTTTTCTTGTTCTTGTGTCCATTGCTACACACACACACACCCCAAAAAGGGAAAATAATTTCATTTATTGTTTTTATAATGACATTTTCCTTCTCACAAGTTGTTTTTTTCTGGAATAAAAAACATTGGCTTGTATCCCTTATTCCCTTGGGGTTTTCTTTTGTTTTATCCTGTTGCTTATTAGTCTTTGCATATTACCATTCCCCTAGGGCCTCTGCCAGGTCCTCCCATTTTTGGTTAACTGATTGACATTTTAAAATAGGAAATAACTATCCATTCATTTACATTTCACTCCGATGAAGGGCCTTCACTCGAAACGTCAGTTTCTCTATTCATAAGTTCTGGCAGTTTTCCAACCCTTTTGATTACCTACAAGCCATTCAATACAACTCAGTTATAATGATATACAAAACCTTTTTTTATCACATGATTAAGACTTGAGTGAAGATGTCGAAAACCTAGCAGTAAACAATCAACGAGACATTTCCAACAAGTGTTGACTTCCTGTTAATGTCTCATTTGTATTATGTAGTTCTTTGTCATGGTTCTCTCTGTCTTCCTTGTGGAATTATCAGCTGGAGGTGTGGCTTTTACATATCGGGGACAGGTAGGCCGAGAAGCATTAAGAGCTATTGTATCTTCTTAGATCTTATTGTATCTTCTTATTGTATCTTCTTATTGTATCTTCTTATTGTATCTTCTTATTGTATCTTCTTAGATCTTATTGTATCTTCTTATTGTATCTTCTTAGATCTTCTTATTGTATCTTCTTAGATCTTCTTATTGTATCTTCTTAGATCTTCTT
>JBAHVQ010181395.1:0-16279 GCA_036872915.1 Nanipora kamurai
ACTCAATCTACAGAGCGTAGAGAGTGTAGGTGTTTGCAAGCTTGGATATAAATAACGAAAGGCTCGTTCTTCAAGCTATATGAAAACTCAGAAGAGTTGTGAATTCCCCAGCGGGAATCGAACCCGCGTCTCCCGACTGCCGGTACGGTTGTCTTACCACTAGACCATGAGGGCTCGACAATAAATCTGAGGTAAATTTGGGAGCACGGTCGTTAGTTTGACATGCTGCTTTCATAGTTGAAAGCTGAGACATGCCTGTAATGCAATCTACATACGAGCAAACTCAATCTACAGAGCGTAGAGAGTGTAGGTGTTTGCAAGTTTGGATATAAACAACGAAAGGCGCGTTCTTCAAGCTTGAAGAACGAGCCTTACGTTGAAAGTAACTTTCTTGTAAAGTCTTTTGACTTTAAGAAGAAAACCCCTGGTACGGGAAGGAACATAGGAGATTGTTTCAAACGTTTCCCAACCAAATAAAATCTTACCTTTTCACTTGTCAAGGGGAAAATCCTGGTAGGGAAAGGAACATAGTAGACCTTCTCAACCCTTTCCCTGCCAAGGAAACACCTTATCTTTTCACTAGCCACAAGGGAAACCCTTGGTAGGAAAAGCAACATAGTGGACCTTTTCAATCCTTTCCTTACCAAGGAAGCACATTACCTTTTCACTAACCAGTAGGAAACTCCTGGTAGGAAAAGGAACATAGTGAACCTTCTTAACCATTTCCCTATCAAGGAAACACCTTTCCTTTTCACTAGCCAGGAGGAAACTCCTGGTAGGAAAAGGAACATAGTAAACCTTCTTAACCATCTCCCTACCAAGTAAACACCTTACCTTTTCATCAGCCCAAGCGAACTTCTGGTAAGGAAAGGAACAAAAGAGACTTTCTTAACCCTTTCCCTGTCACAGAGAAAATCCCCGGAAACGAAAGGGGTAAGATCGCCTACGTTACGTGTGCACATTTCAACGCAACGCGAACTATGGAGTAAAAACATGTTCAAGAAGCTTTGGAGAATATAACGATAATTTACGTACCGTTGCTAAAATACATAAGTTGGGAAATTATTAAAACTGTTTAACTGTTAAACTGGTAAAACTGTTAAAATTGTCGTGTAACCATAATGAACTAAGTTTAAGCTAAATTTAACCATGTACGAATTACAGAACACTTCAAGTGTTTCTGTTAAATGAGCAAACATTTCTTTTCAACCCAAACCACATCTCTAAATTTAACTAATTTTTATCGTCTTAACTTATAATAGTTTTTTAATATTTAATTTTTATATTTTTTTAATTTTATCATTAATAATTGATGAACAAAATACAAAGGAAGTTACTACCGAGACGTGGTTTGGATATCTGAGGAAGAAATTACATAAATTAAGCTAACTTTCAGCTCAATTTTCTCTTCAAATACTCATTCTTTTGAGATGCAATATCAGACACTCGAAAGTCGTGATTCCTCAGATACCCGAACGCGAGAAGTTTGGAAAAACACCTCGGCTATCCCCTCGATTTTCACCAAACTTCTCGGTGTTTGGATATCCTCATGAACACTCCTTCCCTTGTACGATATATTACATCAAGAAATAACTAAACACGTGCCTTTAATACGGATAAAATAAAACGTTGTTCTTAAAATTACTTTAGTTTTACTTTAGCTTCAGTTTAACATTAAAATAATAATTTTCAGCAAAACTGTGCATTCAAATGAAACAGGCGTTTTAAAAAGATTTGTATCCATTATTGCTTTAATTCTGACCCTACATGCATGACCAGGATTTAAATTTTGTATGATTAAAATTACTAATGCTTGTAATGGCAGGATACTCTTTGCTTGATATTAAATTTTAAATTTAGAGCAGTATATTTAGCTTGATCTGACGTTTTTGGGACAGTTGCAACTAATATTATTTCAACTAAAATTTTACGTGTTTGTTTATGTTTGACATTTGAACAGTGCAAAAAAACTATTGCTCAGTGCTTGCCTTTCTTGTCGTGCCGGGTTGAATGGAATTCACTTTTCTTTTCCACTCCATTCTTTGCTTTCCTTTCTTTCACTGTCACCTTATCCAGTTGTTTCTTGTCCTTTGTCACGTTCTCTCTCACTTTACCTTTCTTTAAAACTTTTCTATTATTTTTCTTCTGTAAATGTTTAGCAGCTTTCGTTTGTTCGTCTTTTTCATGGGTACCCATGTGGCTGAAACCGTCTCCTTTTGGTTTAGCGACTTTATGTTTTGGTGTCGTCATTCCTTTGTTTACTTTGACGTTTTTACGGATAGCTTCGTGTTTGACGTGGTCTCCCTTTGGTTTAACACCTTTATGTTTTGGTATTTTCAGTTCTTTGTGCGCTATACCAATTTCATGGAAACCCTTATCTTTCAAATGGTCTTGCTTTGGCTCAACAACTTTGTGCTTTAGAGTGTGCAGCGATTCAACCACGTGCTTTCGCTTCGGCTTGGTAACCTTGTGTTTTACGAATACGGTCGCCGTGTTTACTTGTGGAAAGCGACCATCCTTCAGTTTGATTTGAACCTCCTTGAGCAGATCGGCTTTAAACTGTTTTGTGGACGGAACTTCCTTAGCAGCTTGAAGTTCTTGTTTTACCAAATCTTGGTAACTGTAGGCAGGAATACCAACTGGGCTTGCGGCCTTAGGCTGTGGCCTAGGCACTGGTGGGTTAATAAAAGCTGGTTTAGCTTGTATATTTGGCTTATTCCCTGCATTCCCCGTGGCCAAGCTCTGTTGGTGTGCGACTGGAGGATTCAGATTTGTCAATGAATCAGGCTTTTCTGGAATGACTGGTTTTGGTGACAAGTGTACGATTGTCTTTTGAGGATTTGCTCCAGGTGGTGGCTTTACATTTTGAATGGCTGGTTTCTGCAGCTGAGTGATGGGATTGTCTTTAATGACTGTTGCTGATTGTTCAAAATGTGCAGTTCCATTGCGATTCCGATTAGACGCTAAAGCTGTTGCCTTACCCTTATCAGCCATTAACTTGGAATTTTTGGCTTTTGCTGGCGCTACGGTTGGTCGAAACTGAAGAATTTGGTTTAGTTCATGTTCCTCTTTTTTCTGTTCCATTGTTTTATCAAACGGGGATCCGACAAAAAGCAAGCCAGCCTTGACTTTTTTGTCTTCTGTTAATACAAAAATTATGCAAAACGTGAGAAAGTGTGCAATGTATGCATCCTAAAATTACGTCTTACCGAGCTCTTTTCTGGCTGTGGTCCATCGTTGCTCTGGCTAATGCCAGAGACTCCTTTCAAGACATAAGCAAGCATGTCACAAAGAATGGCGTCTTGCAGCCATAAGGATGAAGAATAGATTCTAAATTGCAATCTGTACTGGAATCTCTACAACTTGCCTATTATAAGCAGAACGATGTTTTGTAATTTGCAGAGCTCCAGTGACTTTTTTAAAGTTCCAGGGTTGATCGGGGGTAATAACAAGCCTTATTTACTATTTTGGTTATCCGTAAGGATGCATCTCCAATAATTTCTCAGAAAACCGAGAATGGGATTTTAGACTGCTGATTAAAAAATCACAGGTTCGTATCTGTATAAAAACCTAGGCTTTTATAAAGATAAATCCTACGAATTAGTGACGAGCAATGTAATCACCCTGTACAAATTCATTCCAGTCCTGGTACGTACTTCTCGAGTGGAGTGCGCTGGTTACACACCCTCAAACGGGAAAGTACAGCAAGGTTTTGCCCATTTCCAGTAAGTTCCGCTGGTGGTGCCAGAGACTCCATTCGAGACACGAGGAAGCTTTCGCATAACAGTTAAATCCCTGCTTAATAAAACACTTCCCAGAACATAAAATGTTGGACTGATACTGAACAATGCGCACGCTCAAGACCCATTTCATCCCATATTTAGTACAAAAGGTGTTTTTTGTAACATCTCTTCAAATAGTAAATAAGTACAAGTTATATACCAAGACCGAGGTGTTTAAACGATATGTCAACCTGAAGTCAAAACCCAAAGACTGACATGTATAAGTTAAGTACCTCGAACGTCGACTTTAACTCATTACGGTCCGAGGACATTGAAAAATTCTTGCTAAACTTGATGTCACGGTTCCTTGCCCATAATGCGCGCGACAAAAACAGCTTTTCTCACTCAATTTTTAACGGAGATTTCAAAAAACTTAGTATCGAATCAAAATTCGAACAGGACGTAGGTGCAAATGCAAACGTTTTTATAGTACACTCACGACCTATATTTGAGGGGTCTAACCGAATAGAGTTAAGCCTTATATATCGCTCGGGCTTAAAGCCAGTTCCGTTCTCGGACTTAATTCTTACGGGATAAGAAATGATTAAAAGAATCTAATAAATACCCAGCAGGACCAGAATTTATAGAGATATCTACATTTCCTTGAACACGTTGAAATAAATTTTGAGAGATCAATCTTACTCATGTAGTTGATCCCACATGAACATGTGCTTTCATAAACAACTTGAAACGGACGTTGGTCCATATCCTTCTTGTCAAATAGTTACCGAATTTTCTTAATTTTTCAAACAATTAAAAAATTTAATTGCTCTTCGTAGTAATACTGGAAGAACACGGAAGATTTATTCGAAGTACAAAAATGAGGGCTTTATGAAAGAGTGAAGTACTTGACGAGGGTAAACAAGTTATACCAAAATTCAAGGTCTTAAAAGAAGATAGTTAAACGTAAATTTATCGTTTCATATTACCCTGAGGATGATTCTGAAGTAGAATTGAAACACTGCACATCCATCCTCGTGGACAGCGTTAAGTTGTTGCGAGAATATCTCGCACACTTAAGTTGGATAATAACTCATCTCCAATCCCTGTAAACTCGATAGCTCAACAGGTAGAACGGTGAATCGGATTCCCGAAGGTGCGAGTTCAAATCCCGCTCGAGTCAACTTTTTCAGTTGACTTCACCAGTGAAGGTATGTGAATTTATCGTTTCAAAAAAGATGGATGTTAACCATTTTTATCTTCAGTTGAAGTATTTCTTTTGGTTTGCCGACTCTTCTTACTTTTAATGTTTTCTCTTAGAATCCCGTACGCCTCATAAATATCCAAGGCTGTTCACAATTATAGTTTTTCCGCGCCTTTTGCGAGAAATGTTCCCAGCCTTTTGAAATATTAGTCCGGGAACCATATCCAATGACGTGTACGCTAGTGTTACCATTAATCAATTTTTCGTCGTTCGATGGTTTAAGTTAAAATTCTGGTCAAGTCAACGCATTTTAAACCGAACGTGTCTATGCAACGAAAATTACGTTTTTCTTATTTGAAAGACCTCGTGGAATCATAACGCAACATCTTTCACACTTTTTGATATCTCACTTCGTTCATGAGATATTAAGATTTTTTTGATACGTAAGTAACACCTTGCAGACGTCACGGAACATAATGAAGAAATAAAAAAATCAAGTATATCTTTGAAATTATCTGATTAAATCCCTAGAAACTTTGTTTATCTAATGTTGTGAAACAAGTAAACCCACATTCATAGTTTCTGACCACTTTTACCACAACTCATTAAGCAGTGTGAGGTATGAAAAGTACCATTTAAACATCAGACAAATCAAAATATCTCAAAAACAAAGTAAGTAATGAAAAAAGTATAAAACATGTTGAGTTATAATTTCAAGAGTCCTTTTAAATAAAACAATCTTAACTTTCATTTCATAGACACTTTCAACTGACTAAACGCATTCCACCAATTTGGGATTAGAAAAGTGAAGGCAATTGTTCGTCGTGGGGTTCCCGATCCGGTTCTCTATCGTCTTTCCATTTTAAGTTGACATTCGTGGACTAGTATAACCATGAAATTATTTCATCACGACATTTACAAAATGATTCTGAAATAAACTATAAGGTTCTGACCACTTATTCCAACTATGACTGGAATTAAGTCCATTTTGAAAACTATGAGAAAATCCTCGGGACTAGGATCATGTTGTATAGTTAGACTGGTAGCCAATCTACTTTTAAAATGAGCAAAAATCATCAACGAATTTTGGCTCAACAGTCATCGAGGTTTTGTTAAGGGCTATTCAGATTGTCTCTTTCAGAAAAGCCCAGTTCTGGGTATCTAATTGTTACCAATTCAGATTTTTTACTACAGTTTTGGAAGAACTTTCTACTTCAGAATCATCCTCAGGGTAATATGAAACGATAAATTCACATTTAACCAATGTGAATTTATTTATGTAAATTTATTTGTGTAAATTCACATTTAACCAATGTGAATTTATCGTTTTAGAAGAAGATTTCTTCTTTTTTCCACTATATGCTACTGTTAATGTAAGCAGTTTTGACTTACTATAGCAAACATCACATTTTCTCAAACAATTCAGCTTCATCCAATCGTCGTATGCACAGGCTTCAGTAGGATAAGCGACGCACTGGGAATGATCCACACACCAATCTGTTATATGTTATGATTTACAGACAGATGGTTATTTGACATGTAGGATAAGCATATGCATGCAACGTAAAACGTTTAGGGGAAATTTTAGGGTTACATGGAAGAATTTTATTCGTGCTAACCAGTGGAGACTTCAAATGCTCAGACTGAGATGACATTCCCGTCAAGTAATATCAAAAAGGATTATTCTAAGGATCTCTTAGTCAGTCGAGGTTGCAGAAATTCACTATGTAGTTAGACTCTTAGGAAGCAATAGACCTTATTCACAAAAGACAGCTTTTAAGGGCAAATCAATTAGCTCCCCAGCGTCGTTGTCGTGTAAAAAATTTTGTAAGAAGCCGTGGGAGGCTGGGGGACTGATTAATACATGTATAAGGTATTTAAATGTTCAACCATAAAGACGGTTTTTATAGACCCTATTCAAAAATGGCGGCCAATTTAATATTCTTTTATGTGCCTTTAAATTAGCCTGTCAGGGCTCGTTCTTGTGCTGTACATTTCAAAGGATCTTGATGCAAGAACGAGGCTCGAAAGGATAATTTCAATGTACATAAAAGAATATTAAATTGGCAGCCGTTTTATAATAGAGTCTGTGATGAATATAAAGACGTTGCCTGGAGTTTGTGTGGCATTTTGTAGAAAACACAGTGTCGATGTTTGATGCTGGTGCTACTAGGCATAGTAGGACGTATCAAGAAAAAAGTCCAGAAGTGATTTACAACGAAAAAGGTGTGACAATCTACGGAAAACGAGGAAACTGTAGGAAATTTAAAAGGGAAACTCCTATTTGACAATAATTCTATTTGAAAAGTTAGGTAGTTCTAGTTCAAACAGCTTCCTCGATACCTTCCTTCAAAATTGCAGAAGCAGAAGCTTCAGAGAGGCTGTTGGAAAAGCCTTTTGACGGGGACGTAGAAAAGAAGACATTTCAACTTTGTTATACAAAGCAAGACAGTTTGCAATACATTCTGATGTTCACAAGCAATGTCAATGTCGGTTGACCAAAATCTCTCTCTGCAGTACAAAAACGAAATAGCCAAAATTTCTTAAAATAACATTCTTCTTTACCGTCCAGCTTTTGACGAACCACAACAATTTCTTAACTTAAGAAATCTTATTTTCAACCGACAAACAAAGAATTCCTGCTTGATGTCTTAAGCATTTTGCATCACAAGATTTTAGCCTTTCACACAATGAGGTCATAAGAGCCTCGTGAAAGCTTCTGCTTATCGCTTTTTGAGCCGACAATATCGATTTGAAAGTGGCACAAAATTCTTCGTATTACTTCGGCGACTTTGAGGGTAGATATCGCAGAAACTATATGAAATCAATTGCTCAAACTTTCTTGGTGATATATCTTTTCTTCCCAAGACAAAATCATTGCCATCGTCACAACTTAGATGAAGAAACTCCGAAAGTACTGCTTTGGTAAAATACAAGTTGACAAACTAAAGAATAAAAATCTGGATACGGGGAAGCATTTGTTTAACTTCTCGTACCTGGGTATGAAGCAGCAACGGCTTTGAAGCGTCCATACATTGGCTCTGGGAAGGGCTCTGATAGAAAATAAATATGGCACAACTATTAAAACAACACATCGTTTTATAGATGCCCCAAATACATATACGCCAATACAAATACGGATAATTCCTCGGAATACGGGAAAATACAGAGAATTCGGGCAAATTCGGCAAATTTTGGAGTTAATTTGCGGCACTTCTTCCAATTTCTACGGTTGTCCATCGCGTGGATAAATATTGGGCATACAGCATAGTTTGATTTATGTATAGTTTATTTTAAAATTTATATAATTTATTTTCACAACTATTTATAGTTTAATTTGTAGTTTTATTGATTTCTTAATCAATCAAACTGCAAAATAAACCTTAAATAATCCATCAGTTAATTGTCAAACATACAAGCAAGCTGAGTGCGAAACAAATAGTCTATCTTTTTTTGAATCAAGGTTTGCTTTCTTGTTTTACGAAGATTTTGATTCGGGCGGAATTTTACTCGCATTAAAAATTCAATGGCCGGCACAACAAATTTAAACAAAACCATTATTAAAACATAGAAATATGAACAGTCCATTGATCTAACGTCCGATCGCTGTTTCTCTCAATGATTTTTCGATTTCAGCCACTGTCGTACTAATGATCAGAGATAGTTTAACGATTCAGAAACGTAATCCTTTACCCAACGCAAACTTAAGATCTCCTTCTTTAAAGATATTTTAATTTGATATTTCTTTTCTTAGCTATTTACCGCACCCTTACCATGTGGTATTGTCTTTCCTCGCAATTCTTGGTTAATCTTCTTCTATTTTTGTAATTAGATTACTATATTTATGCCGAGGCATTGTAAATATGAACGGAAGAAGTTCCAGGTTTGGTGACGAAACGTTAGCTTATTAAAATTCTATATTTCTATGTTTCAGCCATGCCCGAGAAAAGAAAACAAAAACAAAGAGAGAACAAAGAACAAAAGAACAAACGAGAAAGACAAAGCGAAAACAAAGAGAGAACAAAGAACTAAAGAACAAACGAGAAAACAAAACAAAAACAAAGAGAGAACAAAGAACAAAAGAATAAACGAGAAAACAAAACAAACACAAAGAGAGAACAAAGAGCAAAAGAACAAACGAGAAAAGAAAAACAAAGAGAGAACAAAGAACAAAAGAAAAAGAGTCTGACCGTTAAATGGTTAAAGAAAAAGACGATATGGAAGCATATGCTACAAATCGCACGCAATAGCCTATGACTAAAGAAATTCTTTCTTCTATAAGAAATCTTCACGAAGTGCTTTTTTAATCTTAAGGTGGATCCCATAAATTTTCTCTGTTTACAGGATGCAATTACTACGGTCTCCATTTTTGGGCATTTCTATCTTTAAAATAGATGTAAGTCCAGTACAACGTATGTCTGACGGTACAAGTAGCATGATAAACATGAAATATTTGCCGAATTGTACAATTTTCGATGGTTAAGATGGTAATAACAGCGTTGGAACATCGGCTTAGGCTTATTTTGACTATTATCACATTGAAGACACATTACCTTCGGATTACTTTGGTGAATTTTTCTGAAAATTGGTATGAGGTTAGGTATTCAACTTAAGAATAAAATATCAAAATATCACGGTATGTTGTCAAGGCAGCCTTTTTGTGATAAACTGATAGGATTTAAAGAAATTCTGTTTGATAAAAGAAAAACAACTTTGAAAATAGGTACGTTGTTGAGCTTACTCTGTTTTTCTTTAATTACCAAGTTTAAAAAAATTCACTGAAGCAAACGTCCAAAAATTTCACATTTATAGTGACGCAGACGGTACTGTCGTGATAGAATACCGATTCGACAAGATCGCTCTCAACACATGCTTGCTTAGCCATATTTAGTTACCAGTCTCCTATTAAAAATTACCCTAGGAAGCCTCCTTAAATTTCTTATTAAATTCTATTTTTTTTAATCTGTATAAGTGATTTGAAGGAGAGCTTCTAGTTGTACAAAGCAATGTGCGAACCCATTACGCTACAGAAAAAAACCCTGCTGCGAGTGGGCTATGGTTTTTGTTCGATGTTCTTGTCCTGGCCTTAATTTTAGTATTAATATTTCCACTTTACTTACGGTGTTCGCAGTACAGACAAAGCTTAGGACAATTATTTCTGATCCATTCGTGGCTATGGCAGTGGTAATATCTGTACTGAAGGCAGGGCAGAAAGTCAACACAAGGCTCTAAAATGGATCGCAATCAAATATAAAAACATCAAAAGGGAGAAGGGCGACCTGAGATACGTTCTAAACTCAGATCTTTTATGTATCTCTTATATCTCAGATTTGTTAGGAAGGATACATAGAATTGCGTAGGAAACGCAACAGTAAACTTACGTGGTTCAGCTGGTGATTTGGCATAGGTCACACCTTTCTTGTGAGCTTTCAAATGAAGCAGCGTTTGATGTTTATGCTTTAAATGGTGCTTATGCTTTCGATGATGGTGAATGTGGGATTTTTTAAGGTGCAAACGCTTAGGTATGTGGCCTTTAAGTTTCTCCTTTGCCTTTCCGAAATCTACTTTCTTTGGTTTGGGGTGCAAAGGCCCATGGGACTTTTTGTGGGTATCTGTAAGGAGAAACAAATTATAACAGACATAAATTAATTTTTATTTAACTTTTTCTTGTATGGTTGTCGTAGTCGACTCTCACTGGTCGCCATCGTTTTCTTTGTATTTTATTGTGTTGCAGTTGGTGGTGTTGATGTAATTGGCGCTGGTGGTGATTTTGTTAGCGGTGGTGTTGGTGGTGTTTGTATTGTTGATTATCGATGCCGTTCGTAGATGTGTCGTCGTTATTGTAGGTATTATCGTTGGCGGTGTGTTAGAGATGGGGGTGGAATTATTGTTTTGTGTGGTGGTGATGATTTTGAACGTGATGATGGTAGTTGTGGTGGCACTTGTGTTATATGTCAAGTGTTGGTGTTCGTGGGAAATGACACTGACGTTGGTTTTGTTTGTGTTCTTGGTATGGGTGTTGAGGACGTTGTTGCTACTGTTTGTGGTGTTGGTGTTGTGGGTGGTTATTGGTTACACTGATATTGTTGGAGCCTTTGTTGTTGTTGCTACTGCTAATGTAGCTGTTAGTTGTTGTTTCTGTTCTAGCTCTTGTATTTGCTGTTGTTGTCGTTATTATTGTGGTTGTTGTTCTCGTTATTATGATTGTTTTTATTGTTATTATTGTTGTTATTGTTGTTGTTATTGTTGTTGTTGTTGTTGTTTTTGTTGTTCTTGTTCTTGTTCTTGTTTTGGCTGTTGTTGTTATTCTCGCTATTGTTGTAAAAAGCCTGGAACGATCAATTTATCACGAAGTTGTCAGAACTCGAATACACGACCTTACTCACGTTTAGAAGAAGCGAAGTAAAATGCAGACAACACGACCGCTACAGCAAAAAGCAGTCGTATCCCAAACGACATCTCCTATGCAAAAAAGCATTGAACATCTTATGAGCCCTTATTACCAGTAGAAGAAGGAGTTAGAATTTAATTAGTCAAATTATATAAATTCATGAATTAAAAACCAAAGGTTTCTCCGATCAACTCTAAAGAGCCTGGAAACCTTTACGTTAAAAACAGTTCCCATAACTTTGCTAATTTTGCTAAGCGCGAAGCTCGGCCGGCAGTTGAAGCAAATCTCGCCTGTGAAGAAGCAAAAATATTTCTTACAAAACATTCTTGTTTCCGCAATGTATTTTGCGAGAGACAAAACGAGGGAGCACGGCTACCGAGGACAATTCAACAACAATAACTTCCAGTTTTGTTAGACCTTAGGCCTGTCTTGTCGCCTATGGTTAATCATACCCCTTAGATTTTTTCCATACGTATTAATTCCAAAAAATTTACTCCCTTCTTTTCCTTAACGAGACTGACTAACGATCAATGACTGACTGACTTGGGCGATCAATGATGAGACAACAAGAGCATTTCTGCAAATTACTTTCGTTGTCCCATCATGTTACCAGCGTTATAACAAACTTAAGACCAATTTAGTGAGGGAAAATCTCAATAATACGAAGCACGAAGAAACGATCACCTTCTAGAGTTTTGGTTTAGTCAGAATTACCAGTAGCAAATGAACTAATTCATCTATAAAGCCCTTAAACTTAAAGGATTAGCCATCGCAATTTGCGTTCAATGGGAAATTGAATTTCGGCTCTTTACCAAATCTAATTCGAATATTTGCAGTTACAGCTTATGAGTCTTAAAGGGCTTGTCGTTGGCATTCAACGTCTAGATTACTCGGTAATTAATAGATCTTTTCAATCTTTCCCCAGAGCAACAACTTACAGAATGACCATCTCAGTGATCAAAATTCTTCCATGATTTGTTTCCTCAAATGAATGCCGTATGACTGTTCTAATACCTATTAATTCGCAACGACTACAAATATAGAGATATATTTTTTTTCTGAAATGAGTTTCATTCTACGACAACGAAAGTATCAGTAGTAAGAAAGGTCATCTGTCTCTGTAATTCCTATATTTTACTTTTGGTAAGATGTACTGGAAATTACAGAAGGATGCAAAAAGCGTTGTTGAAAGAGAAGTGTTGTAAAGTAAATGAGTGAACTTGAAGATCAAACGAAATCTTACGGATTCTAAATCTTTGTTTTATTTACTCCAATAAATTGAAATAAAATATCCGAATGAGCGGTAATTAAGATAATGTGCCATTTTACGTACCTTGTGGTGCACTAATGAAGGAATAAATAATCCTGCAAAGCCAAATCAGAAATGACAAGTTCCAAAAAAGGTATAATTCGCGCTCCTTTGTCTGAAGTGTGTTTCTTGATTAAGGTTTGTTTACATCAACTTTACCAGCCACTTGCTCTGAAAAGTTAAAACAACTTTCGTTGTAAGGGAGATTGTCAAGAAAAGGTGGCAAATTAAATTAATTTCACAACTTCGTTGAGTCAAAGCTGTCGGTAATACAATAAATATAATTAGGTGTGGTTTTCAGTGTTTGTAAGTTTGAATTATGCCAAAATAATTAATGATAAATGAAGTGTTGATAACAAGTGAAAGTCGGTCAAGCGAATGAACCATACAGGTACCTCAGTACCATTCCTATTTTCAAAAATAGCCCCAAAAATAATGAAAGGAGTAAAATACCAAGATAACCTTTCTACTGTAACATCCTTCAGTAGTAGTTATACACACATAGTTCTTGTCGAACAAAGTTTTATCTCTGTACTGTACCATCATTTGTTTGATGAATTATTTTCTTAACAGCTTGACTAGGGTCATAAGTAGGTAGTTCCCACGATTAATTTAAATGCTCTTAAACTTCAGGTTGGATAGACAATATTTACCATAAACTATCACAGCATGGTGGTTATTATATAGCTACTCAGGTTTAAGAAAGCTAAAAATGACATATAGAAAACCTGACAGTTTGAATTTAAAGAATTTCATTGGCTATATGACTTTTCCCTCTCATTAAGAACTTGCATGTTATTAGTGTTTTGATTGGCGCTATCGGTTTTCACTCCATAACACCATCCTCAGCAAAAATATTTCAAGCAACGCAATTTAACGTTTTACTAACTTCACAAACTCTCAAAGGACAAGATAAAAAATATATAGATAAAAGAACTTTGCCGTAAACGGCTCTAGCAACAAGGACTTAAAGTATTTATGGACTTAACAAGGACTTAACAGATTTGATCAGATTCCAAACGGCGTGTACTTGTGTGAAAACGTGCGGGAGTATCGCTGAAGTGTTGTTACTCTAGCTATCAAGTAGGTTTGCTGTTCTTGACCAAATTTAATCTGAAATTCAAGTACTTGTAAACATAAACTTTAACGTTTTTAAACGATTCAAATCACTTGTAGCAATGTATCATTAAAATGTCTCGTTCGTTGTACACTAAAAGGTAACACAGTGTGAGCTACCCCTATATTCATGAGGAGATTTGTAATATCACAACTTAACTGCAACCGTAATAGTTATTCTCTTTCACTGTACTAGTTTTGGAACATTGCATAGATTTGTCCAACTTGTATTATGATGGGGACAACTTTTGCATAACGTTTAAAAAATGACCTTTGACAGATAAAGTCAGGGTCGTGAACTGTAATTTCTTTAAGTTAAATTCATAATATTTACAAACCAGAGTAGCATTTGGTATGTTGGAAAGGTGATATACATTGGTCCACAGAGATTTTGCGATCCATTTAAGTTAATTTATGACTGACGAATAACTATCATTTCACCATTTCAACATTCGTTTGTCTTTCTGATTGATCGATTTAGTAATTCACGGTGCTTATTTTCGATATTTAAGCTGAAGCCTGCTGCAATTTTGTCGCCCTATAAATCTTCCAAATGGTGTGTTCACATTAGTGAACTCGGACCGGATTTGGATTGAAATTAGGAGGCGTTCATTATTTATGGCCGGGATTGGAACTGAAGAGAAACGGGGTGGGTAAGCCGAATCTTTGAAAGGAAAATGTTGGGTAAATTCTTCCTTTATTCCACATTTAATGTTGGATTACATTTTTGATACCAAAGTAAAGGAGTATAAAATAAGTCAATGTTATTTTCTATGGTAACAGTAACGGTGATCAACGTACAACACAGATTTTAGTTGTTTTATTTATAAGTGGTTTTGTAGATAGTAGGAACACTTTTTGGTTGGCTTGGGTAACATTTTTTGAGGTAAAAAATCCTTTTCAAGGTTGGGTAGTTAAAAAACTCTGAACTTGAAATCTCCTCTTTCCATTTGCTTTCAATGTTTCCACATCTTAAAGTTCTAATATGGTCATTGCGCTATTGCAACAGACAGCATTTCGAGCTGCGCCAAGGAAAATCAGATATCACCTTGTTGGTACCAGTACTGATTTTTAATACATTCTTGAACGTAATTCCCTTTTGAATAAATAAACTATTGAATAAATCCATTTGAAGTGTTCTCGCGGCAGAAACCAGGAGATCTGTTGTTTAATTTTTTTTCAGAAATTAAAGAACTAGCAGAGAAACATCTAAACGGCTTTTATCTTCATGAAAAATGTTGTTTGATCTTCGGCGTAACATATTACCATATCGATACGACACCTTCCTGCAGCTCAGAAAGATTTACAAGCTTCCGCAAGCCAAGTTACGTTTTCTAAATTTACCGTGTATTTATACTCCCATGGAAATGTGTCAACTACGAAATTTTCATTTTCCCATGCAATGCATGCATCACGCGACGTTAACTGAAATCGTTAAGATATTATAGCCGAAAACTTTACCGCTAATCTGTAAGTCAAACTAAATATGGCCGACATAGAAGAGTTTAAAGTAAATGGTTTGAACCTGGGAGAACCATGACATGTTTGTGGAAGTTGATCGTCCAGGTTAGTGTAGTCTTGAGAAAGACTGCTTTCATCTTCAGCGTCAAAGACGCCAAGGCTGTCGAAACGTCAGTCATTTCTACTAACAGTCTTTCTCAAGACCACACTAACCTGGACGATCAACTTTCACAAACATGTCTTTGCTTCGATACTGTTTTATAGCAGATACTTACCACATTGAATATATCATATTACCTTTAGTTGGTAGATATATATAAAATAATAACCGAGTGCGAGGTCTGGAGGTTTTTAAGTTGTTTATAGTTTATAGACGTACCACATCTATTTTGTTCCCAAGAGCGCTTTCTTTTCGTTGTCTTTGACAAAGAATGACTCGTGAATTTATGAATGCGTTTGAAATTCAAATGATTTAATCTGTTAACACACATTGAAGTAATCTGTCGCGTTGTTTGCTATGGACTACCCAAACGATGAGAACATGCAAGTTGAAATGGCTTTCTTCGCGTTTATACCATTCAACGTTCAGAGAACGCTGTCATCCTGTGAAAATTGTATTGTTCCCAACAGGTACGCGTGAATGAATTAAGTTCTTAGGCTGAAACGTTACAAATTGATAGAAATGCATATCTAAAAGTAGACTGTTTAAAGGAAACCAGCAAAATATAAAAACGCTTAACTTTAGAATACCCGTGTGCGTTAGGATTTGATTTAGGTTACCCAGAAGATCAGCGTTAGAGGGTAACTCACTATTTGGTCGGGTTAGCATATAAGCTAGGCGGTAAACTGGATTATAACCTAGGATTTGGCTTTTTGTTAGGGTTAGGGTTAGCGCTTTGGACGGGTACTCTAAAATTGCTGCAAAGATGTTGAGAGCGAATGTTCCAAAAGATTCACACCGCTTTCTACCCACAATCAACACTTCGCAACCTACTATCCAAACTTATAAACTCATGAGACCATATTCTTTTGTTTTTCGTCGGTCATTAATTTCGTCATAATGACCTCCATTTTAA
>JBAHVQ010181406.1:0-16274 GCA_036872915.1 Nanipora kamurai
ACTTCGAATTATCCGAGTTCGAATTATCCGAGGTAAAATGACTCAAAAATGTGGGGCAAAACCAAGGGGAATGAGTTCTACTTCGAATTAGCGGGGAGTTCGAATTATCTGAGTTCGAATTATCGGGGTTCAACTGTACTGTACATATGCCTAGTTTCAAATCTTTCTATTACTTACTCCTGGAGACTTCCCTAATATTGTGAATTATAATTTACCGGTGTGGAGAACTGAAGCCTTAGGGTCCGTAATGTGCGTGTTATAGAAACCGAAATATCTCTTGAAAGAGGTGAAATATTTACAAACTAAAAGCGCCATTCGACGCCATTTACAATATATTTTCAAATAAAATGAAAACAGGGAAGACGATTTTTCCATCGCAGTGGCATTTTAACCTTCCCGTTTTATCATCGGAAAATTTAGCGTGTGCAACAACCAGCCAGAAGTGTCGTGACATTAAATTTATGTTATAACTTAAATGATAATTAAACATAAAGAAATAGAGGGGGTTGTCTGCAAAAAACCAAGAAAAATCAAATTGCGCGACGAAAACATTACAACTCAATTAAACATGAGCTAAGAATACAGTACTCTGTGAGTACGGTACTTACACTTTTGCAATTTGGTTTTGTTGAGATACCATTTTATATGATGTACGGGACAGAGTTTGAGATCCCGATGATAGGCTGTTATTTCTCTGAAGTACAGTATATAGATGCTTTCCAGAGCATGTTGTTTTGATTGGTTCCCGTATGGTAAAGACTACATTGTCTGGATGCTCCTGCATAAACGCTATATCACGTAGGACATAGGACATCGTACCATATAAATTGAAGTATTTATGATCATGATGATAAACGGTACCGAGTAAGATCCAAAGAACCGTAAAGCAGTTTTTTTTCCAACGGATTTTAATATTGATGTTTTGAGTGTCCTTTTTGATATGTTGATACATAGCAAATTGATTAAGGCCTTTCAAGTTAAGGATCAGTATATGAATTCCCTCCTTCTTAGCGATGTGTAAATACAGTCGATGTAATTTCGTCAAGATCATGATTGGAATGTTCGATAATTTTTTAAACAGCTTGGAAATCTCCTTATCAATCCTATTAGTTTCGTCACCAGAGTAAGGGACAACTGGTCGTGAACCTGTTTTGGGTAATGCTTCATAATCGATAGTCGCACCATTCACAGTTGCCACAATTTGCGTATCAGGCGTGATATTTTCCCAGGCTTTGATGTCGTTTTAACACAGCCGGCCCTGAAATTCTTACTTCTATTTAAAGATGATTCATTAAATTGTTAACGAATTTTGGGAATGAATTCGCTGACCGTTTCATGTTTTCCAGTGCTTGTATTACTTCCTGTCCGGTTTGGTTTTAAAATAGGATTTTTCTTTTCAGGCCGTTCCTCATAAAATGAGGTTTGTTATCGTGATGTTTACTCATTTTGCCATAGAGTTTTTGATGCCTATCATGGTGGAAAGGATTGCTGTGATTCTTTGGGGTACCAAATTTGGCTGGCGTATTTGGTTCGTCTCTTTTTCGTCTCGAATTTGCTTTGCCAGATCGTTCCCAAAAAGAAGG
The DNA here is from genome assembly GCA_036872915.1 of Nanipora kamurai. Taxonomy (NCBI): domain Eukaryota; kingdom Metazoa; phylum Cnidaria; class Anthozoa; order Scleralcyonacea; family Helioporidae; genus Nanipora; species Nanipora kamurai. The sequence goes on from JBAHVQ010181406.1 coordinate 1,584, forward strand.
CCCGACTAGTTTAGTGCTTCGCTAATGTTGCAGATGGTAGAAAACTCTGGCTTTAGGGATGGTTTTATTTGTTCTCTACGTAAGCGTGCATGACACTTCTCCTACAACGTGACCGATCAGCGCTATAGCACTTATGTTCTGTGCCAGCATTTCCGTGTATGCCGGAGTGGTGGATATCAATTTCTCAAACTCATTAATAATTCATGAGAAGGGCACAAAGGAAACTGGTACCGACAACTCACGGTATTTGGAAATTAGATCAAACATTCTTTCTCGTGTATGATATATTATTTATCACACATTTCCAAAATCCCGCACTCGCCTTTTGCAGGGCATGTTGGAGATTGCTCAGCCGAAGGCCAGCTTTATTTTGAAAGTTGGGTAACATAGGACCAGATTTTGGAGTTAACTCTTGTAACTGTCAAATCCTGACAGTTTCCTAGTTTAGTGTGTTTAGCCGGCAGCGGTTTGAGCTTTCCGCAGATAGCGAAACTTTTCATCATTTCTGTCCTAATTAGCGAGGTCCTGGCCTATGTAAGCCTCTGTTGGCTTCTCTTTGTGGAATTCTGCCACTAGGCAAACGTCGTTCTCAGAAAGGTCGACCGATTTGGCACCTACACTTCTTTCCAAATTTGCCTCCGACTTGACATTACTCTTAGACTATTTTAAGGGGTTGTGAATATCCTGATCAGAAACAGGGACGCTCATCTCATCGTCGTCTTTTGCTGGTTTTGAGTAAGTCGATTGATCTCGTTTTCCTTTTGTGAGAGAGGGTTTTCCTTTTGTGAGTGGAGTTTGCCCTCGACCATAAGTCGTAAGGGAGTGGCCATGTAGCTCATATTGCTGTGTATCTCTGTTGGGGTTTTACTTCAAGTCTGGGCCAGGTTGTGTGGTGTGGTCGGGTGACCTCGTGCAACGCCACGTTGGCAAGTTTGTGGAAGAGTATCGAGGTTAAAGTCAACGATGAAGCTACGAGGATCAGTTTCCGAAAGGACCATGTGGAAAATTTCAAGAATGAAAATTCACAAATACGGATTGAAAAGAACGAATCTATGAAATAATCAAAGTGTACTTAACCAGCTAGGTTGCGGGGGTCATATGTGTAATTTTAGAAACCACGATATCTGTTTTGATGTTCCGGCTGTGAAAAAAGGCAGCGTACAATGGCTAGATAAGCAAGCTCTGTGCTTCACATGACTCCTTGGAGGCGTAGACAGATGTCGAGATAGAATCGAACTCTCGCACGAGTGCTGCAACAAAAACGATGCTGGAGATTAGAAATTTTTCACTTTGTTGCTTTCAACTTTGTTTCACCACAAATACCAAGCACTGGTGCGGGAAAAATCGCATGAGAATCACAAGACCTTTCTAGTGCTGTGTCGAATTTTTGCCGGTAAGATACCAAAAGGATGGGTTTGTTGATAAAGGAAACAATACAGGAGTACGCTTTGTGCAGTGAAGAAAATCGCGAAGGCTGACGAAAAGCAGTTACTTAAACCAGGATAGATAAACCGCGAGTAGGTCGTTCAAACTTCGTACAACCATGTAAGAGCCGAGATATGATAATTTTTGTCCTCTGAGGACCTTCTCTCAACCAGGAAGAACTTTCTCACGCACGTAATAACGAACATTGATTTTTTACTTGTCGTTGCTTTAATTCCAGGGTAGGAACATGGAAGCGGAAAGTAGAAAAGACTCGTCTTCAATGCCTGACGAAAAGTTTAGAAAAGCACTTAAGGACAAAGAACATGAAATTAACGAAATTAGGAAGAAGCAACAGCTCTTCCAAGAAGAACAAATGAAAAAGGTATGTGCGCAGTATAATGGTGACTCATGACGTATGGCTTGGTAGGATAGCCAAGAGATCAATTAAATGAGTATAAGTGTAAAATCGAAATAAACAAAGAAGTTAATCAAAGAGGTGGGAAGGGAGGGGAATCAATTTTAGAAAGCAAATCTGATATATTAATATAGTTTCTAAAATTTTCTAAACCCTCCTAAGGGAAACACTAGATATTGGACGGCCACACACTAAATCTGCTCTCATAGAGAAGTCGAGAAAAATAGTGGTGCCGTGTTGTGGAATAATCAGCCAGTACCCTTCACTCTTTTAAACGGCATATAGACTTAAGTCTGGTTCTCATATATCGCGAGAATCGCAAAAGTTGGGGACGTGCAATGTCACCTATGCCGGCGATTTTAGGACAGTCCAAACTACAATGTTCTTATTTGTCGTAAGAATCGGGATGCGCCAGAAATTACCCACCAAATGCGAAAAGGACTGCAATATGGCTGCTCTCATTGAAGAGTTCTTTTTACGGCGAAAACTTCTCCAATTAATCGTTTTAATGAAGATAAGAAACTTAATAAACACGCGAAGCAATTTAAACGTAAAGTTAAGAGAAAAAACTAATTCTGTATGCGACTGCATTTTCAAAAACGAAAGGAATACACATCCCCGATTGATACAAATGATGTTCTCATATATCGTAAGAATCACTACCGTTGGTGACAATCGGGCGGCAACCATAAAAAATGGAAATGCTTCCGATTCTTACGATATATGTCGGGGACAGCCTGGGATGCCATATATTCGTGTTCTCATACATCATATGGATCTCCGACGGTCGGGGAAAGCTCGTCGCCGATTCTTTCGACCATATGAGAACCAAGCTTTAACATAAATTTTTGAAGCTGGTTCACGCCAAGGAACCAATGTTCCATTTTTCTCTTTTCCTTCATTAATTTTACTTTATATAAGGTGTAAATTAATAGTTTTAATATTTCTAATGAGTTGTTTCTTTATTTGTGTGACACCTGTCTTTGAAATCATCTGTTGCAGAGGCTAGTGTGATGAAATAAAGTTTTAGCTAGTTCGCTACCTACCTACCTACCTGCCTACCTACCTACCTACCTACGTACCTACCTACCTAAGTACATGTAAACATCCTCCCATTTTGATTATTCGTGAATTTTTTCACTACCGTCATGTTCACCTGTACGATGGATAAACATAAGTCGTACCTGCAATGATGTCAGGTCTGCGATCGCTAATTTAAGTGGGAAACATTTCAAATATTAAATGATGAACACTAATCCTGTCCATGTGGAAGCTTGGGGTATATGACACGACCAGGAAACCTTCGTTAAGCTAGCAATCTCAGAAAAACAATTTCTAACTCTGTGAAAAGGTAATGCCCTCGTTAGGTTACCAAAATAGGTTGTAAAAGTTCAAAGACGAACTAAAACAATCTAATAGACCACGAAAACGTCGTTTTGAATGAAAAACATCGTTGGTTCAGAACACTGGGGCAAATATTCGTCTGCCAATTGTGATAAGATATTTTCAAGAGTTATTTCGTCTCTGAATGCTTTTTTCCTTCAATCTTTTCTTCATGAGTATGCTTTTGATGTTTTCTTTCATCGTCTCCATTTGTACAGAGAAACAAGCCGCAACATTTCATTTGGCGTGACAGGTTTCCTACTCCTGTAGAACCAACTGATATACGAAATATACATAATATATAAAATAACTGTTAATGATCGCCAGATCCTCGACAACAGTCGCCATCAAATCTCTTTGTAGGTGCGTTTCTCTTGAGTGAAAAGTAATAACTTACTAGTAGCGATGATTTCATAATGTACAACGACAGTTGAAATATTGTTTATTTAAATATAGTATTTCATACTATTAATCTTTATTAAAAACTAGTAAAATTATAGTATTTGAGGCCAATTTTAATACGTTCATGTGAGTGATTAACCCTTTATTTACCGCAATTAGATATGCACGTCAATTCAGCACTTTGTGGCAGAACGCATTTTAAAGTCCCGTAGGTAAACAAAGGGTTAAATATATAATTTTCAAACATTGATAGAAATGGCTTTCTGACTGGTGGTATTTCCGAGATCACGACTTATCGCCACATATTTAGACTGAACAAAATTCAGTACTTACTCTTTTACTGCCACAAGGAATCATCCTTAGGCGAGTAAAACCGTCGGGAAATATTCTATTATTTAGGGCGCCTTGTTCACTGGTCATCATCCTTCGGGAAGTAAAATTGTAGAGACGGTAGTCGACCACAACCTAATAGGCTGTGGGTTAATCGTGCGCAAGGTTGGCGACTTCTCAACGATAATCAGCCTGTGGGTACATATCATATATTTTTCATTCATTATGAAGCAGCGAAAAGCTTCAATATATTTCATTATTTTGAAGGATAGACTTCTTCTCTTGGTTTGAGTGTTTGCAAGGTTTAGAGATGCAGAATTTATTACCTTAATTTTGTGTTGTTACTATTTTTCCAATGTTTTTTTGGCATTTTTTTCTTAGTAAACTGAATTTTTCAATCAGTTTAAAGATATTACTATTTTTAGTTAAAAATATAAAAATATGCCTACTTCTTAGATCTCTTCTTTTTTTCTAAAAAACTTGCCTTGATTTTGGTACAGCTTCAAATGATGTAGGAGATAGCTTCCTAACCAGTTCCGCTTTCACCCAGTGTTGGTGTTTCACTACAAGACCAATTCAGATCGTATTTTCCCCTGTTTACTAAAGGTCTCGAGCTGTTTGATTGTAATAAAACGCTTGTTTGGCTTGATTCTTCTTATCTTAGCGACCACATTTTGATGACTTTTGCCTGTAACAGATTAGTACTAGTGGGCAACAAAATTTTTGTCCGCCGGCTCATAAGTCGTTGTGCACGGAGTATTCCTGAAATCTAAGATTGCCAAATACGGTTCTCTAACTCCTTTCTTCACAAGACGTTTGGCAGTTTTCACAGCACTCTTAATAACATTTCCTTCAGACGCTTCGGAATCTGATGGAGTGGCTCCCAACGGCTTGTAGACAGCTTCAATCGTTGCTCTTCCAAATTCGTAACTGTGACATTTTACCATTCCAAAGGCCTCTTCTAGGAACTCCTTTCCCATTTGCGCATACGGGGACTCAGTTTCTGTTAATGGTCTGCTAGCATGAGCCACTTATGTAAGAAAGCTACACTAAGAACAGTGTCATAGTATCGAAGAACTGGTGCTCGACTGCCTTGTCATGGACTTCCAACCAACACAACTCCGCATCGTTGCCTGTCACCTTTCGTAGTGGCTGGCACACTGATGTCGTTCAAAACTTGATCTTTTCTACATTTAACTTGAGATTTACTTTCGTACACCTTTTTGCCAATGCTCGCAACTTCCAGGTCATGGTTTACTGTGGCTCTCCAATGGCATCTCCTTCCTCAAACACCAAAATATCATTGTGTGAGGACTCAGCTCCAGAAAGGTCTTCAACAACTCGATACTGTCTCTGAAATACCTCAGCAGCTCTTGAAATTCCAAAGGGATTCGCAACTGGCAGTATGTCCGTATGGCGTATTGAGGGTTTTTAAATATCCGCATCCAACTTGGTGTGCCAGAATCCATTCTTGAATCGAATGTCGAAAAACTTTTGCGTTTCCAAATCCGGTAAAATGTCATCAATATGGAGCATTGGGCATTGACTTGTCTTTAAGGGACGGTTGAGGTCACGAGGATCTAAACAAATCCACATCCTTCCATTTGGATTGTTTACTTTTACGAGACTTGAAACCCACGATGTTGACTTGCTTACGACGACTCTTACGTTGTCGTAGCCTCAAACAAAATTGACATATGACCCACTGAAGAATTTGCGCGCTACGTCTAGTGAGCAATAGCTCATAGCAACAGCGCAAGGTAATGCAATGGGAATTCCGCTCGTGTTGTTTGCGTTTCAAAGTGAGTCATCGCCTAAAAGGTTACACGTAGTTCTATGAAGACCTGCTTTACATTATGTTGATGAAACACTACGGCGACAGCCATGAATCCTCCCTTATTCCCACTTGAGAAGTGGAATGTGCACCAGACAACAATCGACAATGACGATAAAACGAACAACCTTGTGAGAGCCTGAACCGTACGTTTCAGCAACTGTTGGGGTACTCACATCTCACGTTGTTCGGGTAGCAATAGAGAGTATCAGGAAGGACGCAGCCATCGTCCGTACCCACTTTCAAAATGACGCCTGTGGGAGCCCTCACGGAAATGAATCAGGCGAGAAACCTGAGAGTTACAGCAACGTCTAAGAAGTCTGTGCATAGATTCCTGAGTCGGACGCAAGAGTGGAACAAATGCTGGGCGGCGTAGGTCACAACATTCGACTTTGTTAGTCGAACAATAATTTATATTTGTACTCATATTTACAATTAATTATATTTCTTACTTAATATACTTATATTTCAATTATTAATAAAAAAATGAAAAAGAAAAATATGGGGTTTTTTGTCTGAATTTGGTAATTGATGGTCTTTGTTGGCGGGATTCCCGTCACGTGGAGTTTTTTTTTTTATTCTCGTCATGTGGAGTAATTGATGGTTTTTGTTGGCGGGATTCTCGTCATGTGGAGTTTTTGTCGGCTTACCCTTAAACTCATGTTCCTGTCCGCAGTACTTGCACTTTAATTCTTTACAATGAATCTGCGAACGCTTCGAATACATTAAATCTGTATATTTCTCTTTTGGATTATCATTCCTTTCATCTCTCAACTTATGATCAAACTCGACTTCCTCAAGATTTCTTGTGGTCAACATTTCTTATGGTCTGAGCTTACTTCTCTTGACAATTATTCTTTTAAGTTTGTATCTAACATACCACATACCACTTGATCACGAAGCAATGACTCCTCAAATTCAGCGAGTTATAGGATGAAGTCAGCAACTTTAATTCCGTCAAAAAAATCTCATACAGTTCTCCAGTCTCCTGATTTCTCCTGAAGAACTTACTCCTTTCTGCCCTTTCATTCTTTATAGGATGCCAATGTTCGTCAAAGAATACTGACGTCATTGCAATTGCCGCCATTCGAAGGTATTGTTGTGCAAAGGTATTGCTGCGTTTGCCGTCATTTTAAATTATTGTTGGCAAACATTTCAGAACTTTCTACTTGTTTTTTCAAGTAAATAAAGCAACTCTAAACCCAACATTTGGGCGTAACACAAGTTCCAAAATAACCTTCCGTTTTCTTGCTACAAATTTACAACACAGTGAACAAATCCCAATAAATGAACATTTGTCCAGAAAAGACAGTTTCAGCAAACAATAAAATAAAGAGGAGAAAGTGTGAAAATAGAGAAAACGCTGAACGTACCACTAAAACACAAGCAGCCCAAAGTTTTCGCTTTCATCCTGATAAGTGCAAATATCGGCGTAACACCACTTGGGTTGAACCTCAAAATGAGATTTGCGAGAAGAAGCTGAAACCTGCGTGAGACTAAATTGCGTTAACTCGTTTCGGTCTCCTTTCCAGATTATTTGGTTTCCAAAAATATTAAAGAACATTTGCTTTGATATCCTTTGCAGAATATCTGAATGCTTTGGCCAATATTATACTGCATGTAACAGCCTGGTGTGTGTAGATCTTAAATGTGCATGTTCCTCACACTTGTATATTCAGAAAAGGTTTCTGAGCCTTAAACAGTAAAAGGTGAGATGCTTTAAGTATTTATCTACACGGAGTGAAGGTTACTTAGTTCTAAGTTTACAGCTAATTAGTAACCTTTGCTCTACTATCCCAGTTCATATAGTTCATGGGTTGGAGCGTCTCACCCATGATCAGGTTACCTCATTGTTACTAATTTTTGCGGGACTTAATTTTCTCGACTGCCAAAAAATCGCTAATTTAAAGACCTTGAAAAACAGGTAATGCGAAAATTAACGACTCGAAATTTAATACCTTGTTATAAAACTCTTCTATTAACTTTGACGTCAGTTTGCCTGATTATAATGTGTTCTATGTCATCGCTCTTCATTTAAGCTTTGTTATCTGGCATTTAAGCTTTGTTATCTGGCATTTAAGCATTCTCTTCCTCAGAATCACTACCCTCTTCTTGCTGCAGTTTTTGAAACACATCCTTGGTGCAATCCTCAAACAAACCATTTTTGTCTGGCTCCTTGTAATTTGCAACAACAATTCCTAGCCTATTTATACTTGTTAATTATTGCTTCGTTTCTTGTCATAGCATCCATTTCGATTGTAACTTTAACTGGAATTTCCAGCCTCCCTTGCACGAGTGGAGACCTTCGGTGCTTCGTATCAAGGACTTCAGCACTGACAACCCCTCCCCTCAAAAGGAAAAGCGTGTAGCCCTAGAAATTTCTCTAGGTAAGCTCAACATAATATTCCTGCTGAACTGGTTTTAAATGCTGACCAAACGCCGTCTTCGTGCGTCTCGGTGGGAAAAAAATTACTACGGCTACACGAAATTCCTCTGGAGTCCCGATAAAGGGCCTCACTGACAAGAGGAATATTACTCTCACCTTTGTTATCTCGTTGTCAGGCAACTTTTTGCCAATACAGATAATATACCAAGGGAAGACAACAGCCAGTCAGCCAAGGGGCTTCAAGTTCCCAAACGGATTTGAGATTTCTCATAATCCGAAACATTGCTCAAATGAAGCGGAAACCCTAAAGCTATTAGATGATGTTATTAAGCCGTTTGTCGAGCTAAAAAGGAAAGAGCTCAAGTTGCAACCAACGCAAAAGGCGCTGCTGGTCCGGGATGTGTTCAAGGGACAGAAAGCTGCCAAGGTTTTGTCGAAGCTGGCATCGCTCAATATTGAGGTTGTGTGAGTTCGTGCAAGCGTGACAGATTTCTTCCAGCCTTTGGATCTCACTGTCAACGAACAGGCTAAGCGGTTCATGAAATATCAGTTTACTACCTGGCATTCAGCAGAAGTCCAAAACCGAATGAAATCCGGAGTTAACACCGAAAACGTCGAAGTCGATTTAAGGCTGTCGGTCCTGAAGCGTATGCATGTAACCTGGCTGTTAAGCCTTAAAAACCACCTAACAAGCAGTTAAGGGAAGCGCCATATAGCGAAAGGATGGGAGAAATCAGGAATCACTCTGCTAGTCAATGGGAAGTCAACTCTACCTTCCGAAGATCCGTTTGATGAGTGCAAAGACATGTCGTACACCTACAGTATAACGTTGTAATTTTTTCGCAAACGAACACGCAACGTGTTCTTTGTTTGGTTTTGTTATGTTAAGGTTCTATTCAATATCATTGCAAAATATGTATGACTGAGTCAAAATAAATCTGAAGCGCCGATTATGAGGCTGCGGTTAGCATTTGGAAAATTTTCGCAAAATTTAATTCCTTTCAACACGATTTTTCTTCCGAATCGCGAAATTTAAGTCTTGTGAAATATGCCTTTCCCATTTTCGCGTAATTAAGTACCCGCGAAAATTGGTAACAATAAGGTAGGCATTCGGTCCTAATAAGGAGCTCGGAACATTTTTTTGAGTTTACAAGCTCGAAGAACTCGGACGTCTTTCTGCCTGTGTGCGAACCACCAACACTGAAATGATTGAACAACTGCAGAGTCTCTCACAAGGTCGCTGTTGGTGAGAGTACACTTGTCAGTTGTTAGGTTTTATAATTTTCGGATTACACTGCTGCCTAGTAAGTAAGTAAACCTTTATTTCGACTTGTTACCCAATTGAGACAAAGCTGGTTTCCAAGAGAGGCGTGCACATTACAAATAGAAGAAGTTAAATAATACAAATTATGTTAATGCACAAAGTAAATAGTAATTAATTAATATAAATATTGAACATACTAAACAAAGAATTTAAAGAATGAAAACAAATAAAGTCGACAAGAAGTATTAAGTCAGACTAGTTGAAGAAATATTCTTGGTGAAGGTGTTTAAAAATTTAATATCTCTCAGTTCCCTTGGTATTCCATTCCATAATTTAACTCCTCTATAACAAAGGCTCTTTTTTAAAAATTCTGTTTTTGGTTTCGGCATAAATAATACAGTGGATGACCCCCTTAGACTGTAACTACTAGAGGCACTAGTTGCTCTAAATATCTTCGGTCAGTACCTTCGCAGCCAAACCATGTACAATTTTAAACATACATTTAGTCGTAAGAAGAGCTGTACGTTCGCTTAAAGTTTTCCATCCAAGCTTATTTCGAGCCACCTCCGATTGACCATGTACATTAGGACAACCGGCGATTGTATAATTTTTCTAAACGACCTTATAAGGTTAAGGTAACGCCTATGGAATCCCACACTTCACAACAGTAATTGTAATGCGGTTGAACTAACGCATAATAAATTGACAGTAGAGTATTGGTTTTGATACATGATTTTAATCGACTAATTGCCCCAATTCCCGTTGATATTTTCATTGCTATTTTGTCAATGCGTTCCTCCCCTGATAAAAAATTGTCAATGTATACTCCAAGAGCTTTAGTTACCTTTACTCTTTTAATGAGTTTATTACCTACAAAAATATTTGGATCATTAAGTAACTTTCATATTTTGAATTGCGAACCAATCAACAAATATTCAGTTTTAGCTAAATTTAGACTTAACTTGTTAGCTAAGAGCTACTCCCTAACATTTTAGAGATCATAATTAATGACTTCATCAACTTTTTCTATTGAATCTCCAGATCCGGTCAACGTGGTGTAGTCCGCAAACGTTCTAGTCGTCGTGAGTTTAAATTAAAAGGAGAAGTGATCCCAAGATTGATCCTTGAGGAAGACCGCATCTCACTAGCTTTGAACCGGAAATTTCACCATTAATACAACACATTTAAATACGATCTGACAAATATGATTGAAGAAGATTTGATGTTCTTTGCTCAATACCATAAAAGTCGAATTTCTTCACAAGTATTTCATGATTAACAGTGTCAAACGCTTTTTTCAGATCTTAGAATGCGACAAAATTGAACAGTCCTCGATTCATATTAATGAACCATTCATTAGTAAAATTTAATAAATAGAAAAAGGCAGTTAAAACATTCTCCTATTTGATCTCCAGAATTAAGTTTGCTTCCACCTAGTTCGATGTTATTTATTATAGTTCCCTGGTTCATACGACCAAGTATAGGTTATAGAGAATGGTCACGTGTGCTCTATGGGATTTAGAGACCTGAGCATTCAATAGAAAGACCCGAGGGCATCGCCTGAGTGGCTTTCTGTCTATTGCGAGAAAATGGTAGTTTGATGAACAAACAACAGTGTCGCAAACTGGTCACCGAACTACGTCAGTCACGAGCTACAAAAGGCAAAGTTCTGCTTTGATGAAGTCGGTTTCCGATGTGCTTCAACCGCCTTTAGCAGCGAGTGGTTCAAGTAATAAGAGCAAGACGGAAGAGAAGAAAGATGTGACGTGTGAAGAGAGTAGATCAGAATCAAAGGGTACTTCGCTGATTGTTGGACATGGGGACAAGTGTTTGTCATTTCATTTTAAGTGACATTAAATGTTGAGGCTTTTTTGCATTGCTGCCATTACTTCTCGAAAAATTTGAGTAGTGTGTGACGAGATTGTGTGACAGAGAGTAAACAAGAGTGTTACCACAAAGGTTGTCCCATTTGAAGTACATTACAAGATAGCTTTATAATTTTGTTATTATATTTCATAATTCTGTAGTTCACTAGGCAACTAATTTAGTAACTATAGTGTTTTCTAAGTTAGTCATTAGTATTCTCTTGGGGGTGTATCGTTTTCTTTTGTTTTGATCATTTTTTTAACCCCACATTTTCCCTGAGGTTCAAAACCCACCGCCACTTTAGTGATTGACATACTATGCGATATAGACCACTAATTCTGGATGCTGATTGACCGAGTGCATTTGACCATTTTCTAAGGATCTGATGAATAGTTTTCCAAGCTGCCTTAGGATTACGACTATCTTTAGAATGTATGCCGCCTTTTGTTCTCTCAAGGCATTGGTGACCCTACTTCTGGACTTCTTGTATTCTTTCCAGTCATCTTCTGAATTGGACCTACTAGTTTTCATTTTAAGATAATCTCTTTGGAACATCTTTTGCTTAATACTATTTGTGAGCCGAGGAACACTTGACTTCTGTCTGATCCTCCTTTCTCTCTCCGGTGTATGTTTATCGAAAACGTCCAGAAATAGTTTCTTCCAACAAGCCCACTTTTTTTCAATACCCGGTTCATTAAGTAATAACTCCCATGGCTGATTTTTCAAATCCTCCTGAAATCGAATCGAATAGAAATATTTAAAATTACGAGTAGTAATTTTCATATGAGCTTTTGCGTTCTGAAGAAGATTTGCTTTCCGAACTATACCGATTAAATTATGATCACTGAAACCCATTGTGATTACATCCAAGAAAATTACTTTTTCAGGTGCAGAGGTTATACAGACATTTAGTAATGACATTTACTCTTCACTTGACTCTGAAGATGACCGCCGCTTAAGCCGTCGAAACGTCCGTCACTTCTACCAACAGTCTTTCACAAGACTACGCTAACCTGGACGATTAACTTCCACAAACATGTAATGAATGGTTTAGTATTAGGTTTATAAATATCAAGGCATGTAACTTCATAATTGGGTGATACGAGATAATTACGATCTCGATAATTACAAGAGTTTTGGAGATACAGGCGCACACCTCCACCATACCTATTGCGATCACGGCATATGAGGTCGTAATCTTGCACATAAGCATCATTATTACTAATACTGCTATCGAGTCCTATCTCATTTAAAGCAAGGATGTCAAAACTTTGATTTGCTAAGAGAATTTGGATTTCTTCAACATGTTTAGGCAAACTGACAACATCTAACATTCCCATTTCAAATCCTTAATCTGACTTCGTAATTTGACATCATTTCGCATGCTCCTCTTCCAACATCATTTCCTGCATATCCTGTTGTAAAACTTTACATCGGCGAAACTGACCGACATCTCTCGGACAGATTTGCTGAACATCTTCGCTCCGTGAAGAACAACGATGTTGATAAACCCGTTTCACGGCCTGTTAATAGTACTAACCATTCGTTTAATGATATGAAGATCTGTGCCATTTCACAAATTTTCGGGAGTGACGATAGCCGCAAGAGACAAGAAAGACGTCTCATTTACAAGCTTGGAACCGTTTATCCCCATGGAATCAATGAGCGCTTTTCTTTCATTGTCTGTCACTGAGTTATTGTTTTTGTCTTGCAGGGGTGGATAAAAAATTTAGCTTGTGAGCTTTATTCCCTTAGATTTTATTTTACTATTCAGTTTGTGTCATGTATCCTTTCACAAGCTAATGATTTGTCTAGCAGGGACGGATAAATACATTGGCTTGTATTCCTTGTACCTTTTTAATAAGAAATTGTTCCCATTTATTGTTTTTATAATGACATTTCCCTTCCCACAACTTGTTTTTTTCTAGCATAAAAACATTGGCTTGTATCCCTTATACCCTTGGGTTTTCTTTTGTTTTGACTTCTGGCTTACTACCTCTTGCGTATTACCTTTCCCTTGGGGCCACTGCCAGGTCTTCCCCTTTTCGGTTAACTGATCGACGTTTTAAAATAGCATATGACTACCTATCATCTACATCTCATTTACTGATTTGTTATCGATTTTTAAGTCCTGTTGGTCATCTTTTTTTTTTACATGATTTCTTCTGTATATAAAAACCTCACCTACGTTTTTGCCATTTTACGTTTCACTCCGACAAAGGGCCTTCGCTCGAAACGTCAGTTTCAGATTTAAGAATGTTGTTTATTTTACTAAAGTTAACGTTCGCCCCAGATCTATCCCTTCTAATTGTCAATCCAGAGATAGAGACTTTTGTGAAGGGCGAGTTATTGTTCGTTTGTACTGCTAAGTTAATAATACCATCAGCGACACCCTGTGGAGTATGGGCCTCGTGTACTTTATTAGTGCCGACATGTAAGATCAGTTCATGTAGTTCTCTGCGAATAAGCGGTTTCTGGTGTGAACGTAGCTTACAACGAACTGCACATGCACAATTGTACCAATGATATGCATGACGTTCAGAAGGGATGTTTATTAATTCTTGAAGGGAACGGACGAGAGAAAGGGAAGGAAGAGGAAAGAAGTGATAGATGAAGGGAAAGAAAGACAGGAGATGATAAAGTAAGAAAAAGCGTTTAATACTCCCCTTACATTTCAAGAAATGCAGAGTATTTGATTAGATATAAATTTGCGTCTCACGGTAACATCTTTGTATCATTATTCCGCGAGTTGAAAACCGAGATTGAAGTCGACATTCTGGTATTGCCAAAGTTAATTTTTACTCTTCTGGAACGTCAGTTTGTACTCTTTCGAACAAAAAATTAAGTAATGGTATAGAAAGGCTTCGGAGAGCTGGTGTAATATGTGACAATTATGTTTTGAAAGTGATTGTACACCGTGCGTGGTAGAATGGGGTGATGCAAAATTAAATGAAATGGTGAGTACATGCAAGCACAACAGTAGGCGAGGAAAAAGAACTATGCATGAAAGGGGCTCGAAAATGAATTTTCCTTAATTTTTTCAGAGTGCAGCTATGGAAAGGTCCATCGCAAAAGAATTTAATGATGCAATTGAAGACATGCAAAAAAAATATAGGTGAGTATACTTTACCGTTTGTTTGGTAAAATATTTTATAAAGTTTAGGTTTGCATTGGGGAACAACAGGGAAAAACAATTTTCAGCAGCCGGTAAATAAGCCCTAAAAGTGGCCATTTTTGGCAAAACATGCCAGCAAGTCTATTTCAGAATCATCCTCAGGGTAATATGAAATGATAACTTCACATTAAACATACACTGCCGAAGTCAACTGAAAAAGTTGACTCGAGCGGGATTTGAACTCGCACCTTCGGGAAGCCGGTCCGCCGCT